>PVLC010034509.1:0-16882 GCA_004027655.1 Graphiurus murinus
CTCCTTAAATTTGTTATTACTTGCTTTTAAATGAAAAGGGAGAAAGTACCTTCACAGAGTTCTAATCTTGAGTTTAGAAGCAGGATCCTGGGAAGATTTAAACCTCTGTAATTTAAATATATAAGTGTCACTAAACTACTGAAAAAATAGGTAGTGAACTTGTCACATATTTTAGTTTAAAGATGAGCCTTAAAAGTTTGATTAAAATGGCAAGTTTTGTTTCTTCTTTTAGAGTGACCACTTTTTCTCATTTTTTAACAACAGGTGATCAAAAATAGCAAGACAGACATCCCAGAGCTGGAATTGTTTCCTCGCTATCTTCTCTTCTTGAGACAGCAGCCTGCCACTCGAACACAGCAGTCTAACATCTGGGTGAATATGGGTATGATGAGCCTGAGAATGTTTCCTCAGCATTTACCTAGAGGTAACTTAAGAATACAGCAAGAATACCATGCATTTCCTTAAAAATAAAGAAAAGGTGAAAAACAAGTTGCTCATTGTCTGGTGCCACTATACTAATTCACATTCCCATTTTTTTTCTTTTAATATAAAATCATTAAATCATTTGGGAGGCTTAGATCTATGGTCATGCGCAAGACTGAATAGGAGTAGAAACAAAATCCTGGCAGCAAACTAAGAAGGGTTATTTTCCTTTGCTAGTTTGTAAATTCATAAAAATAATAAGTAGAAATAGGTTTTGTATGCTTTATTTTTCTGAGATAAAGCCGTTGTAAATTTTGCTATATTCAAGTTGTAGTCTACTAGTCACTCAAATTTTAAAGATAATTCCTTTGGTGCTATCATTTTTTTTTGTTTTTTAGATTTGTTCATTTTTGCAAAACATGATACATTTCTTATTTTTATTTATTTATTTATTTTTTGTGGTACTGGGGATTGAACCCGGCGTTCTACCTCCGAGCTATACCCCCAGCCCTATTTTTTATTCTTTAGTTTGAAACAGGGTCTCACTAAGTTGCAGAGGGCCTCACTAGGTAGCTGAGGCTGGCCTCGAACCCGGATCCTCCGGTCTCAGCCTCCCAAATGCTGGGATTACAAGTGTGTGCCACCATGCCCGGCTGATACATTTCTTGTGAAAGATCTAAGAATGCTTTATAAGAGACAGGTGATACAAAGCAATCATGCATATATATGTATATATAAATATGTATGAAAATGAATATTTTGGGGGCAAGTACTGTGTGCATGTATGTCATTGTTAACGTGATTTACATTATGATGTGAGACTAATGCACCAGTAAAAGCACACTGAGAAAATAAATAAAATATAGCACTCAAATGCAAAAAAAGAAAATGAATATTGTACATTTGATTTGAAAAATGTCAAACCTCCCCTGCCCAAAAAAAAAAAAACAAAGGAAGATACCAAGCCACCAAAATGATACATAAATAAGTTCCCATACTAACATACAATAATGCAAAAAGTTCCCCTTTGATTTCTCTCTAAGATTAAATTTTATTGATTTGATTTCCCTTACAAATATTTGAAATCATTCTTCAGCAATAAAGATAATCCATTTACTGTAAGCCGGGTGTGGTGGCTCACGCTTGTAATCCTAGCATTTGGGAGGCTGCGACCGGAGGATCCATGTTCGCGGCCAGCCTCAGCTACCTAGTGAGGCACTCCGCAACTTAATGAGACCCTCTTTCAAAATAAAGAATAAAAAGTAGGGCTGGGGTGTAGTTTGGAGGTAGAATGCCCCTGAGTTCAATCCCCAGTACCGCCAAAAAAAAAGAAAGAAAAAAAAGAAATAATCCATTTACTAAGTCTCAGACTATGTTAGTAATATCAGAATATTATAATAATATATGTTAGCATGCAAGATCTACCTCTAAACCAACAACCCTCCTTTGAATTCAAACAAGGTTAGTTTGATATCTTACTTAGAGGTTATATGAAGATTCTCTCATATATTGTTTGGTAAGAATTAAAATCCAAAAGCTGGGCGAGGTGGTGCACACCTGTAATCCCAGTAGTTGGGAGGCTGAGAC
Source organism: Graphiurus murinus (assembly GCA_004027655.1). Lineage (NCBI taxonomy): Eukaryota > Metazoa > Chordata > Mammalia > Rodentia > Gliridae > Graphiurus > Graphiurus murinus. Next base: position 2,011 of record PVLC010034509.1, read on the forward strand.
AGGAGTATCAAAGGTTCAAGGACAGTCTCAGCAACTTAACAAGACTCAACAACCTAGTGAGAAACTGGCGTGGTGGTGTACCCTTGTAATCCCAGCATTTTGGAGGCTGAGACCAGAGAATCCAGCGAGCCTCAGCTACCTAGTGATGCCCCCCGCAACTTAGTGAGACCCTGTTTCAAAATAAAGAATAAAAAAAAAAAAAAAATAGGGCTGGGGGTATAGCTCAGAGGTAGAATGCCCCTGAGTTCAATCCCCAGCACCGCAAAAACCCAACCTAGTGAGAACCTGTTTCAAAAGAAAAAAATAAAAAGTTCTGGGGATATATCTTGAAGGTAGAATGATCCTGGGTTTACTCCCTAGTACCGCCACAGAAAGAAAAAGAGACAGAAATAGAATCCAAGCATTCTTGACTTAATTTGTTCCATTGAATAAAAGTATTAGCCTTACTTCCATCGCACCCATAGCATCTGTCATTTTTTATTCTCTTTGAAAGATAACATGAGAGGCAAGATGTGTTGTTGCGCTTTTAGTAAGTATTTGTAACTCTTGTGCTGATCCTAGATTTTTGCTGCTTCTGTAAATTTCCCCTAGATTGGCACTATTCAAAAGCACAAAATTATGTATAATAAGTGGCTGCCTCCATAACAAGCTATGCTGTAAAAACTGTCTAAGACACAAATTTTCTCTTTGTGTCTTAAAATGATAGACATTGACTTGGACACTATACTTGTATATGCTTCTGGATCCTGGAACTGGGTAGTTCTGATGCTCCAAATTTGCTCTTAATTTGAAATTTTTATTCCTTACTAATTAATTGTGAAATCAATCTTTAATCATTTTGAATTTTACAAAAATGTGCCTTCTTGCTGTAATCTTATAACTAATCCTCTGATGTATAATTGGAGAAATTTGCACTTTCGTTTTCTCTTAAGTATTATCCTTTGCTTGCTGATAGTAAAAGATTTGCTTTGCTGTATGTTTGAAAAATGATCATAATTAAGTTTGTTCTGTCATAGCATATGTTCATCTTTCTTAGATACTCTGTTTATTACTGCTGTTTACTGGGCTCTTATTCCTTTTAAGGTTAACAGGTGTACAAACCTTGCCACAGTTGTAATGACTTAAAAGTAGTCTTTTCTGTAGACAAGATTATAGAAGTCTTTATTCCTTAGATTATTTTTTAGCCTATTTTAGATGAGTGAAATCTCCTTTGAAGGCCTAAAAAAGCGATGATGCTAATATTTTTCTAGCCTGGTTTAGTGAGTGAAGATTCACTAAACTGGGGAAGGTGGCGCACACCTATAATTCCAGCTATGAAGGAGACAGAGGAAGGAGTATCACATATTAGAGGCCAGCCTGGACAACTTTTTTTCTTTTTTTCAGCACTGGGGATTGAACCCAGGGGCATTCCACCTCTGAGCTTCACCCCCAGCCCTATTTTTTATTCTTTATTTTGAAACAGGGTCTCACTAAGCTGTGGAGGGCCTCACTAAGCAACTGAGGCTGGCCACGAACCCGGATCCTCCGGTCTCAGCCTCCCAAGTACTGGGATTACAAGCATGCGCCATCATGCCCGGCTCAGCCTGGACAACTTAGTGAGACCCTGTCTCAAAATAAAATAATGTCTGGGGGTGTTGCTCAGTGGTAGGATGCTTGACTAGCATTCGTGAGCCTCTGGGGTTTTTTGTTTTTTGTTTTTTTCCTTTGTGGTACTGGGGGTTGAACCCAGGGCCATTCTACCTCTGAGCTACACCCTCAGTCCTATTTTGTAATTTTTATTTTGAAACAGGGTCTCACTAAGTTGCAGAGAGCCTCACTAAGTAGCTGAGGCTGGCCTCGAACCCAGATTCTCCAGTCTCAGCCTCCCAAGTACTGGGATTACAAGAATGCGCCATCATGCCCGGCTCTCTTATTTAGAACTTTAAATAGAATTTTCTTTTCTCTCTAATTATACCAATGTGCCAAGTAATTATGCTATTTAATGATTGAGAGTGATAAGATTAGTAATTCAGAGACATTTAATTTAAGAAAGTAGATTATCTGTTTGTGGAATTCAAATGTAGTCCTATTTTTATATTACCCACTCTTACAGGGTTTGTTTGTTTGTTTTTGTTTGTTTGTTTTGCGGTACTGGCGATTGAACTCAGGGACATTCTACCTCCAAGCTATACTACCAGCCCAATTTTTTTTTTAATTCTTTATTTTGAAACAGGGTCTCACTAAGTTGCGGAGTGCCTCACTAGGTAGCTAAGGCTGACCACGAACCCGGATCCTCCAGTCTCAGCCTCCCAAATGCTAGGATTACAAGTGTGTGCCACCACGCTCGGCTCTCTTACAGTTTTATTTCATATTGCTGTTGAGTGTGACCCAACTGCAGGAAGCCGTATACCAATGCCAATTGTTTGCCAGCATATTCCATTAATGGTAATCTTTTGATCCTTTAAAAGATGAGTCTTTAAAGACACTTGGGTCTCTTGCCTTCATTTTAAAGCTTTATGGAGTCAGGCATGGTGGCACCTGCCTATAATGCCTATACTTGGAAAGATGAAACAGGAGGATCACAGGTTTGAGGACAGCCTCAGCAACTTAGCAAGACCCTGTTTCAAAATAAAAAATTAAAAGGGTTGGGGATGTAGCTTAAAGGTAGAATGCCCCTGGGTTCCATCCCCAGTACCCCCCCCCCAAAAAAAACCTTTATGGTGCTCTCCATTTATAAAAATTATTAAACTTATAATTCCCATTTCTCATTATTATTTCCTAAAATAGTATGGTCCCCATTGCTGAGAAAGATGCCCTTTTGTTTTTCTTTTGTATCTGCCTCTTTCCTTATTGTGACTACTGTAACCATAGGAAATGTACCTTCTCCGAATGCACCTTTAAAGCGGGTATTAGCCTATACAGGCTGTTTTAGTAGAATGCAGACCATCAAGGAAATTCATGAGTATCTATCTCAAAGGCTGCGCATCAAAGAGGAAGATATGCGCCTGTGGCTATACAATAGTGAGGTAAGGCGTTTCGGAATCATGAAGAGTGATTAAATGTTAAATCATAGTTCATGAATTTGAGATTTTTGTTTCTAGTAATTATGCCAAAAGCTATATCTAGAATCTCAATGAAAACTTCGATTTCTAAATTATTTTATGCACACATGTAGATATTTCTTTTGAAATCCGTAACCGGTTGGTTTTTATGGCTACTACCATCTTGTAAAGATTACTGTCCAATTATAAAGTAATAGTTTTTTTATTGAACAGATTTTATGTTGGATTTGTTTTATTTTTTTTACCCAGGTGTGATGGTGCACACTTGTAATCCCAGTACTTGGGAGGCTGAAACAGGAAGATTGCAGGTTCAGCAAGTAATGAGACTCTCATCAACCTAGCGGAACCCTGTTTCAATTTTGTGTGTATGTGTGGTACTAGGGATTGAACTCAGGGGCATTCTACCTCCAAACTACACCCCCAGCCCTATTTTTTATTCTTTATTTTGAAACAGGGTCTCACTAAGTTTCGGAATGCCTCACTAAGTAGCTGAGGCTGGCCGAGAACCTGGATCCTCTGGTCTCAGCCTCCCAAATGCTGGGATTACAAGCGTGCACCACCACACCTGGTCAATTGTGTGTGTGTGTGTGTGTGTGTGTGTGTGTGTGTGTGTGTGTGTGTGTGTTACTAGAGATGGAACCCAGGGGCATCTACCTCTGAGCTACACCTGCAGCCCTATTTTATTTCTTGTTTTCGAACAAGGTCTCACTAAGTTGAGGAGGGCCTCGCTAAGTTGCCATGGCTGGCCATGAGCCTACAATCCTCCTGTCTCAGTCTTCCAAGTACTGGGATCACAAGCATGTTCCACCATGCCCCGCTCTTGGATTTGTTTTAAAGTAGTTTATACATATGTTAAAAAAAAATTTCAAACAATATAAAGTATATTGTGAGCCGACACGGTGGCACACACCTATAATCCCAGTACTTGGAGGCTGAGATAGGAGAGTCACAGGTGTAGGGACAGCCTGAGCAAGTAGTGAGACTCTCATCAACCTTATAAGACCCTGTTTAAAAAAATAAAAACAAGGGTTGGGATGTAGCTCAGAGGTAGAATGCCCCTGGGTTCAATCCCCAGGACCAAATACACACACAAAGAAGTATATAGTGCGCCGGGCGTGGTGGCGCACGCTTGTAATCCCAGCATTCAGGAGGCGGAGACTGGAGGATCCGGGTTTGAGACTAGCCTCAGCTACCTAGTGAGGCACTCCGCAACTTAGTGAGACTCAGTTTCAAAATAAAGAATAAAAAATAGGGCTGGGGGTATAGCTCAGAGGTAGAATGCCCCTGAGTTCAATCCCCAGTACCACAAAAAAAACAGTATATAGTGAAAATTCCTCCTTCCCTTCCTCCCTATCTTCCATTCTCCTCAGAGGCAATACTATATTGCTTATATATTCTTACCAACATATGCACTGTAGATCATGCTCCGAAACTGGATCATAAATGTCATTGTAACAAGTTCTCTGTTTCCTAGTGCTTTTTTTTTTTTTAATATCCTCCTTTGGTCACCACTGAGAGGTAAAGAGCACATTGGAGTCATACATGCAGTCATACTGCCAGTTATGAAATCCTGACTGCACTTTTTAGTTGTGTGACTAAAGGCAAGTCTCTTTTTTTTTTTTTTTTTTTTTTGCGGTACTGGGGATTGAACTCAGGGGCATTCTACCTCCAAGCTATACCCCCAGCGCTATTTTTTTTTTATTCTTTCTTTTGAAACAGGGTCTCACTAAGTTGCGGAGTGTCTCACTAAGTAAGTAGCTGAGGCTGGCTGCAAACCCGGATCATCAGGTCTCAGCCTCCCAAATGCTGGGATTACAAGTGTGCGCCACCACGCCCAGCTGACAAGTCTCTTAACTATCTGTGTCTCAGTTTTACAATAATGGTAGGGGGAAGTTGTCATTCCCTCATTTTGCCACCTAAATTATAAATATTTTGGAACAACTATAATATGACAGGTATTGGTGACATGAATTATGTAAATGAATGGAAGTTTTTAATTGTCATTCATTATTATTTCTATATTTTTTTAAAATTTACTAGCCAAATTAACAAAAATATTTTCTCTTCCTTATGCAGAACTACCTTACTCTTCTGGATGATGAAGATCATAGATTAGAATATTTGAAAATCCAGGATGAACAACATCTGGTCATTGAAGGTATAGCATGGAAGTGTACAGTCAATTTTATGATTTTTTCCCAAGGCAGCTATTCCTCGTTATGTTACTTGTTTTTCGTGATAAAGCAAATCCATTGAACTCTATGTAATCCTACTATGCTTTTAGATTACTTAAAAAAAAATAACCTGTCTACATCACAGACTGACCAGGGATGGGAAGGGTGGGTAGAAACAGGTAAATTCAACTAAAATTGAAAAGTTTCTTAAAATTTTTAGGCTGAGCCAGGCATGATGGTGCATATCTGTAATTCAGCACTTAGGCTGAGAAAGGAGGATCTCAGGCTCAAGGACAGTCTCAACAATGTAATGAGACTCTCAGCAACCTAGTGAGTCCCTGTTTCAAAACATCAAAGTCAAAAGGACCTGGGGGTGTAGCTTGGAGGTAGAAAGGCCCTGGTTTCAACCCCTAGTTCCACACACACAAAAAAAATTTTTTTTAGACTATTTTAGTAAGGAGACCAACTTTCTCATTAGTCATCAACATTGACTGTTTACTAACAGAGATTACTTGGCTTGAACCTGCAATCCTCCTATCTTAGCCTCCCACGTACTGGGTTTACAGGTGGGCACCACCACACCTGGCTATCATGTGATGTTTAAAGCCTCTAACAAAGAGTAGAAACAGTTTCAAAGCTAGTTAATAAAAATTACTTGATTCCTTTTTTTTTTTTTTTTTAGCTTTTGTTTAGAAAAATGTTTTTGTTTGTTTGTTTTTTCGGTACTGGGGATTGAACCCAGGGGCACTCTACCTCTGAGCTACACCCCTAGTCCTATTTTTATTCTTTACTTTGAAACAGGATCTCACTAAGTTGCAGAGGGCCTCACTAAGTAGCTGAGGCTAGCCTCGAACCCGGATCCTCTAGTTTCAGCTTCCCAAGTACTGGGATTACAAGCATGGGCCACCACACCCGGCTTTCTATTCTTTTTTTTTTTTTTTTTGTGGTACTGGGGATCGAATTCAGGGGCATTCTATTTTTTATTCTTTATTTTGAAATAGGGTCTGACTAAGTTGCAGAGTGCCTCATTAGGTAGCTAAGGGTGGCTGAGAACCCAGATCCTCCGGTCTCAGCCTCCCAAATGCTGGGATTTACAAGCATGCACCACCACTCTTGGGCTCTTTATTCTTTATTTTGAAACAGGGTTTCGCTAAGTTGCAGAGGGCCTCACTAAGTAGCTGAGACTGGCCAAGAACCTGCCTTCCTCCTGTCTCAGCCTACCAAGTACTGGGATTACAAGTATGCGCCACCATGCCCGGCAAGAAATTTTTTTAACAGAAGCAGTTTAAAGGATATGAATTATATGGATAAGAAATTGACATGTTCCTGTCTCTTTTCAGTTCGCAACAAAGATATGAGTTGGCCTGAGGAGATGTCTTTTATTGCAAACAGTAGTAAAATAGATAGACACAAGGGTAAGTCTCCAGTGTATTATTTTAAAGAGATGACTTTAAATTTATTCTGTTTTGTTCTTATTGGTAAATCCAATATCAAATTATTTTCTAAATTTTTTCTAACCTTCCAGTTAAATTACATACATATATATGTATGTGTATGCATATGTACATACATATATATACTTTTTTTAAAGACATACTTCGATAATTGAATTATTTAAAAATTTTTATAATAATAAGAATTGCTACTTCTTTACAAATGTGCATGGATTGTCATGATTGCCAGAGATGCTCCATGAAAAAATTTCTCAGCCTTGCCATTTGAAAGTCCTATTAAAGAAAGATTAGCACCAGTTAGCTGATTTAAAGAGTTGCAAGAGAGCCAAGTGTGGTGATGCACACTTGTAATCCCAGTACTTGGGAGGCTGAGACAGGAGGATCCGGGTTCGCGGCCAGCCTCAGCTACTTAGAGAGGCCCTCCGCAACTTAGTGAGACCCTGTTTCAAAATAAAGAATAAAAAAATAGGACTGAGGGTATAGCCCAGAGGTAGAATGCCCCTGGGTTCAATCCCCAGTAATGAAAAATAAATAAATAAATAAATAAATAAATAAATAAATAAATAAATAGTTGCAAGAATCATTGCAATGAATACAGTTAACTTTGTTCTGCAGCATATTACTGTACCTACACTTTGATTTTCATATTGTTTGTTCCAGTTCCCACAGAAAAGGGAGCGACTGGTCTGAGTAACCTGGGAAATACATGCTTCATGAACTCAAGCATTCAGTGTGTTAGTAACACACAGCCACTGACACAGTATTTTATCTCAGGGAGACATCTCTATGAACTTAACAGGTAATCTTGTTTTGAGCCTTTGATGACTTAAACTTCTGTGACTTTGATATGAATCTACTGTAGCCTCAGTCACTTCGTTTTTTAGTGTGGAGGAGAAAACACTTATCTTATTTCCCTGTCTAGTGTGAAATAGGGGCCAAGGAATACTTTTCTTGTTTCAAAAAATGATATTTTTATGATACGAAGAATGAACCCAGGGGCATTCTCCCTCTAAGCTACACCCCCAGCTAAGTTGCTGAGATTGTCCTAGAACCTAAGATCCTCCTGTTTCAACCTCCCAAATAGTAGGACTACATGCAATGGCCATCATTCCTGGCTCAAAAAAAATGAAAGTTTCTTTGTTTGTTTGTTTGGAAAAATATCTTTTCAGCTGGATGTACCTAGTTCAAGGCCATCCTCAACAACTTAATGAGACCCTGTTACAAAATTAAGAATAAGAGCTGGGCATGGCAGTGCATGCCTGTAATTCCAGTACTTTGGAGGCTGAGACAGGAAAATGGCAAGTTCAAAGTCAGCCTCAACAACTTAGTGAGGCTCTCAGCAATTTAGCAAGACCCTGTTTCTAAATAAAAAATAAAATCGGGCTGGGGGTATATCCCCAGTACCACACACACAAAAAAAAGTAAATAAAAGAAAGAAAGAAGAGCCGGGCGTGGTGGCCACGCTTGTAATCCCAGCGTTCAGGAGGCTGAGACTGGAGGATCCGGGTTCACTAGTGAGGCACTCCGCAACTTAGTGAGACTCGGTTTCAAAATAAAGAATAAAAAATAGGCCTGGGGGTATAGCTTGGAGGTAGAATGCCCCTGAGTTCAATCCCCAGTACCGCAAAAAAAAAAAAAAAAAAAAAAAAAAAAAAAACACAACAGGACTGGAGGTGTAGCTCAAAGGAAGAATGCTTTTATACCACAAAAAAGAGAGAGAGGGTGTGTGTGTGTGTGTGTGTTACAAGGGATTGAATCCTGGGGCATTCTTCCATTAAGCTACACCCCCAGGCCTGTTTTATTTTTATTTTGAAACAGGATCTCACTAAGTTGATGAGAATTTCACTACTTGCTGAGGCTGTAGTGAACCTGCAATCCTCCTGTCTCAGCCTCTTAAGTACTGAGATTACAAGTATGCATCAACACGCCTGGCTAAAAAGATATTTTTAATGTGATATGCAAGGCTTTTCTGTGCCCCTGTGATTGTGTCTTTGACAGTAACTTTTCCTCTCAAACCTCTAGGACAAATCCCATCGGTATGAAGGGGCACATGGCAAAATGCTATGGTGACTTAGTTCAGGAACTGTGGAGTGGAACACAGAAGAACGTTGCCCCATTAAAGCTCCGGGTAAGTTGGTTAAAACAATATAACAGTATTTAAGTCCTAAAAAGTTGTTCAAGTAATCAGTTTTTGTACATGTTTTCCGTTTAGCTTTTTACGGTAGTTTAGTCAATGTTTTTGGATCTCTCACTCAGCATGAACCAGATGTCTAATACTTTTACTTATTCATATATTTGCAAAATACTGCTCTATATGTAGTAGGAAGGAAAAAAACAAAAAGCACAGAGTAAATTTAAGATGTTTATTTTAGTGAATTTAGAATTATCTGGTTTTTTTGCTGTTGTTTGTTTTTTGGTTTTTTGGGGGGTACTGGGGATTGAACTCAGGGGCATTCTACCTCTGAGCTATACCCCCAGCCCTATTTTTTATTCTTTATTTTGAAACAGGGTCTCACTAAGTTGCTGAGTGCTTCACTAGGTAGCTGAGAGTGGTCTCGAACCTCTGGTCTCAGCCTCCCAATAGAATTATCTCTGTTTTAAAACAAAGCAAAAAGAAGCTGGGTGTGGTGGCGCACACTTGTAATCCCAGCATTTGGGAGGCTGAGACCGGAGGATCCGGGTTCGCAGCCAGCCTCAGCTACCTAGTGAGGCACTCCACAACTTAGTGAGACCCGGTTTCAAAATAAAGAATAAAAAAAATAGAGCTGGGGGTGAGGCTCGGAGGTAGAACGCCCCTGAGTTCAATCCCTAGTACCGCAAAAAAAAAAAACAAAAACAAAACAAACGAAAAAAAAAAGCAAAAAGGTGTTTTAGTTAAAAATTAATGATCATAATAGCTAAAAATTTGACTGCTTAGCACTTGCTGAGTACTATTCTAATCACTTTATGTGTGTTAACGCATTTAATTCTCTAAATTCTACACTGCATTGTTTTGTTGTTGTTGTTTTGTTGCTTTTTTTTTTTTTTTTTTTTTTTTTTTTGTGTGTGGTACTGGAGATTGAACCCAGGGGCATTCTACAATGAGCTACACCCCTAGCCCTATTTTTTATTCTTTATTTGCAAACAGGGTCTCACTGAGTTGCAGAGTGCCTCACTAGGTAGCTGAGGCTGGCCACAACCTGGATCCTCCAGTCTCAGCCTCCCAAATGCTGGGATTACAAGTGTGTGCCACCAAGCCTGGCTATTCTTTATTTTTGAAATAGGGTCTCACTAAATTCCGGAGAACCTCACTAAGTCGCTTAGGCTGGCCACGAACTCGGATCCTTGGGTCTCAGCCTCCCAAGTACTGGGATTACAAGCGTGCACCACCATGCCCGGCTTACACTGCATTGTTTTTAATCCCCATTTTATGGCCCAGAAAGCTAAGGCCCAAAGTGATTAAAAAGTTTCCCGAAAGTTTCAAATGTATGTCCTCATACTTAATCACTATGCTATTTTGCTTCTAATGATAAAAGTTAGGGTACACAAAGACCAAAAAAGTTAACTGTGGAAGAAAAAATTACATAGAAGAGCAAGTCTTTCAGTATGAGCAAATGCTGTTTTACCATTTCTTTCTTAAATAACATCTGTGTGCCTAAAGCAATTGGTTTGCTTATATAAAAGATTTGTTATTTGAGATAAAGATCAATAAGATTAAATGATTATAAAAAATATAGCTACTGAAATAGAAACAGACTGAATACTGTGCTATTTACTTTCATATGTCTCTGATGGAATTATGGGGCATGTTCATTCCAAATTTTATGAGGTAGGAAATAATGACTGTTATTCCTCATATTTATAGTGGACCATAGCAAAATATGCTCCCAGGTTTAATGGATTTCAGCAGCAAGATTCCCAAGAACTTTTGGCTTTTCTCTTGGATGGTCTTCATGAAGATCTTAACCGAGTTCATGAGAAGCCATATGTGGAACTGAAGGACAGTGATGGCCGACCAGACTGGGAAGTAGCTGCAGAGGTTTGTCAATTTTGAGTTATCTAATGTTAGCAATAGACAGAATGTTCTAGCCACAAATATCTGTGGTACTACTAATGAAAACTAAAAATGTTTGATTACCAGAATTTTATTGTGAATAAAAAGAATTTAATTTCTGTGCTTAATTCTTTAGCACATATTTAAAACATATTGAATGAAAATGGAGAAATGTTGCTATTTCACATTCTGAACTTTATGGGACAGGATGTAGGAGTGATTATCCAGAGGAATTTAAAAAGTCCCTGTGCTGGGTGTGGTGGTATACACCTGCAATACCATTACTTGGGAGGCTGAGACAGGAGGATTGAAGGTTTGCAGCCAACCTCAGCTACTTAGTGAGGCCCTCCACAACTTAGTGAGACCCCATTTCAAAATAAAGAATAAAAAAATAGGACTGGGGATGTAGCTCGAAGCTAGAATCCCCCTGGGTTAAATCCCCATTACCAAAAATAAATAAATAAAATAAAAAGTAAGGAGCTGGACGTGATGGCACACGCTTGTAATCCCAGCATTCGGGAGGCTGAGACCAGAGGATCCGGGTTGGCGGCCAGCCTCAGCTACCTAGTGAGGCACTCTGCAACTTAGTGAGACCCTGTTTCAAAATAAAGAATAAAAAATAGGGCTGGGGGTATAGCTCGGAGGTAGAATGCCCCTGAGTTCAGTCCCCAGTACTGCAAAAAAATAAAAAATAAGAAGTAAGACTGGGGGTATGACTTCTAGGTGGAATGCCCCTCGGTTCCATCCCCAATACCACAAAAAATAAACAATCATATTCTAGTCTCTGTTCTCTCCATAGACAATATATATATAATTTTTTTTTTTTTTTTTTTTTTTTTTTTAGTACTAGGGATTGAACCCAGGGGCATAGGGACATTCTACCTTCCAGCTACACCCCTAGCCCTATTTTCTGTTTGTTTGTTTGTTTGTTTGTTTGTTTGTTTGCAGTACTGGGGATTGAACTCAGGGGCATTCTACCTCCAAGCTACACCCCCAGCCGGATCCTCCGGTCTCAGCCTCCTAAATGCTGGGATTACAAGCGTGTGCCACCACCCCCGGCTTATGTTTATTTTGAGAAAAGGTCTTGCTAGGTTAATGCCAATCTCACTACTTGCTCAGGCTGTACTCCAACCTGCCATCCTCCTATCTTAGCCTCAGCCTCTCAAGTACTAGGATTATAGGCATGAACCACCATGCCTGGCTACCTTTTTTTTTATTTTTATTTTTTGGAGGGACCAGTACTGGGGATTGAACCCAGGGGCATTTTACCTCCAAGCTATACCCCCAGTCCTATTTTATTCTTTATTTTGAAACAGGGTCTCACTAAGTTGCAGAGGGCCTCACAAGTTGCTGAGGCTGACCACAAACCTGCTATCCTCCTGTCTCAGCTTCCCAAATATTGGGACTACAAGCCTGTGCCTCCATGCCTAGCTAGGATTATATTCTTGACATTAAATCCAGCATACTTAACCAGTGTTTTTTGATTTATGTAGAAATGCTTATCTTTTGAATTATGGGGAAAAAAAGTTTTGTAATCTTTTCCTTGTTAGGCTTGGGACAACCATCTGAGAAGAAATAGATCAATTGTTGTGGATTTGTTCCATGGGCAGCTACGATCTCAAGTCAAATGCAAGACATGTGGGCATATAAGTGTCCGATTTGACCCTTTCAATTTTTTGTCTTTGCCACTACCAATGGACAGTTATATGCACTTAGAAATAACAGGTGGGTCACAAAAATCTGAAATATTATGATTCCATTTTCTTTTACCTTATTTGGACAGCCTGAATTTGTAATTATATTTATTTGTTACAAGTTCTCATAAAGATTAATAGTCAGTTTGTTATAATCTAGTTGTCAACATTCAGGTATAATTTCAGGTTGGGAAGATATGGAACCTAGGCCTATTTGTGTACCCATTGAGCCTTTTATTTACAAACCTGTGAGAAACTCTTTAAAACCTTGCAAAACCGCTCATACTTCTGTCTCTAATGAACATCAAAAAACTTTTTTTTTTTTTTTTGGCGGTACTGGGGATTGAACTCAGGGGCATTCTACCTCCGAGCTATACCCCCAGTCCTATTTTTTATTCTTTACTTTGAAACAGGGTCTCACTAAGTTGCAGAGTACCTCACTAGTTAGCTGAGGCTGGCCTCGAACCCGGATCCTCCTGTCTCAGCCTCCCGAATGCTGGGATTACAAGCGTGCGCCACCATGCCCGGCTTCATCAAAAACTCTTGATTTCACTCAGTAATCTCCCTAAGTACTGCATTAGCATTTACATATAAAATAAATTCTGGGCAAATCAGATATATCTGTTTATAGTGTGTAAGACTTTCAATGTAACTTTTGCATTTTATTGATAAAAAATCTTTTCTCTTTACTAGTAATTAAGTTGGATGGTACTACCCCTATACGTTATGGACTAAGATTGAATATGGATGAAAAGTATACAGGTTTAAAAAAACAGCTGAGTGATCTCTGTGGACTTAAATCAGAACAAATCCTTCTTGCAGAAGTACATGGTTCCAACATAAAGGTAAAATTAACTACTCTTTCTAGAAAACCTTTGATTCTATCCTCAAAAGTCACAATTTTTCTCTATTATCAATTAATTATGTTAAATGACCAAGGGAAATATTAAAACAAAAACTGAATAGAAAAAATACCGTTTTCCAACCGAGTAACTTGATTATCTGCCAGAATAAAGAAGTAATAATATTGGTGGGGTTTTTTTTGTTTGGGGTTTTTTTTTGGGGGGGGGCAGGGTGTACTGGGGATTGAACTCAGGGGTATTCCATCTCTGAGCTTTTTTTTTTTTTAAACAGGGTCTTGCTAGGTTGCTGAGAGTCTTACTACCTGCTGAGGCTGAGGCCTCCCAAGTACTGGGATTACAAACAGGCACCACCATTCCTGGCTATTATCAAGCTTTTAAGTTATTCAGTCATCTTGTTTATTTTACTGTTGAAAGCTCCTAACACATTCTCTTCGAATACATCAAATAGATAATTTTCCCATTGTATCTGAAACATCTCCCCCTTCTCATCTTGCTTTTTTTTTTCTGTAGAACTTCCCTCAGGACAACCAAAAAGTACGACTGTCAGTGAGTGGATTTTTGTGTGCATTTGAAATTCCCATTCCTGCTTCTCCAATTTTAGCTTCTAGTCCTGTACAGACAGGTAAGATAGAACTAGAGCTCTTTCTTATGATCTCAGCTTTAAATATTGGGCTAAGGATTATCTTTGTTGTTGTTGTTGTTGTTGGCTTTTTTTGGGTTTTTGTTTTTGTGGTACTGGGGATTGAACCCAGGGGCATTCTACCTCCAAGCTACACCCCCAGCCCTATTTTATTTATTTATTTATTTATTTTTTTGGAAACAGGGTCTTGCTAAGTTGATGAGAATCTCATTACTTGCTGGGGCTTTCCTTGAACCTGCAATCTTCCTGTCTCAGCCTCCCAAGTACTGAGATTATAGGCATGCACCACCCCGCCTGGCTTAAGGTTGTCATCTTTTTGTTGTTGTACTTAGGATATTAGAGCAAAGAAATTATTAAACCCAAAAGAAACCTTACTGATCATTTGACTCAAATTCCTCTTTATAGAAGAACATAAAATTCAGTGACTAAGTTAGATCACTAGTTACTAGTTCATATACCATTGGCATTCAGATCTGTTAACTGTTTTATTTAATATTAACATGACAACAATGATATAAAAGGAACATAATACGAGGAAATATAAATAATCTATTTATCCAGTTATTGCATGGAATTTAATATGATCACTCAGTGAGTCCTTTTGGCCATTAATAAGCTTTGTCTCTTCGTTTTTATACTGTTTATAAATAGGTTGATTCTCTAGCTATAAAAGACGTCATAGGCAATAAGGCTCTTCTCCCTGGCACATAGTATAGAGTACTGATGATGAGTTGGTAGATGGCTTAATGTTGCTTTTTATCTAAAACATCACTGTCAGCCGGGCGTGGTGGCGCACGCTTGTAATCCCAGCATTCGGGAGGCTGAGACCGGAGGATCCGGGTTCGCGGCCAGCCTCAGCTACCTAGTGAGGCACTCCGCAACTTAGTGAGACCCGGTTTCGAAATAAAGAGTAAAAAATAGGGCTGGGGGTGTAGCTCGGAGGTAGAATGCCCCTGAGTTCAATCCCCAGTAC
>PVLC010034510.1:0-16864 GCA_004027655.1 Graphiurus murinus
TATATATATATATATGTATAGGGCTGGGGGTGTAGCTCGGAGGTAGAATGCCCCTGAGTTCAATCCCCAGTACCGCAAAAAAAAAAAAAAGGTGGGGGACGGAGCGCAGTGGCACAGGTCTGTAATCCCAGTAATTCAACTTCTGGCACCTGCAACGTTCTTCGTACACCTGTCTGCCCGCCGCCTCTGCCCCTGCTCCCCTCCGCTGCATTTTGCCCCACCTTAGAACTCGCTAGCATCTGTTTTTCATCACAGTCTTTTCCCTCTTCTAGCTGCTGGAACTCAATTCTTAAGCAATCTCCGAGATTCATGCACTTATTGAAACTCGTCTGCGAGGTCACTAGTACGAAGTCCTGAGGCAAAAACCAGAACTGAGGTACCGCCCAAAGATTCCACCTCTCAGGTCAAGCCAGCACTCCCACAGAGAAGGGGTCCAGCTGGCCCGGATGCCGCGAACCCTGAAGGCTTCCCCTCCTTTTGCTTTATGAACTGCCCAATGGCCGGGTGCGGCGGGGATAATGCATAAGCGTCCAGCCAATAGCGGAGAGGGGGGCTGGCTCGGTTGCGGGCTGGTTCAATCAGAGACGCGCGGAGGGCGGTCCTTGACCGGCCGTGGTCCAATGGGAGCCCCACTGGGGGCCTGGCCAGCGTCTTGGCGGGGCTATATAAGTCTCCGCTGGTCAGCAGAAACCGGGATTCGTGGTGCAGCTGGAGACTCGTAGCGCGTCTGCAGTCAGCCACCCTGCACAAGCTTCACCTGTCGGAGCAGCCATGGTGAGGGGGAGCTGGGGGCACTCAAGGAGCTCACGGTGAGGGTGCTGCCTGGGGAGGATGTCGGGGGTCCGTGGTAAGGGCGGGCTGCGCCAGAAGGACGGGCATCCGGACAGTCCAGGGTGTGGGTGGGATGCCAGAGGTCTTTGGGAGTTCACCGTGAGAGCGGGCTGTATGGGAAGGCTCGGCTTTTTCGCGATCCTTCCCTACGGGAAGCAGATACGAGCTAGAAAAGTACTGGGCGCTCCAAGAGCGCTGAGACTGAGCAAACTGGCGAAAGGTAAAGCGCGGGCCGTGTGGCCGGCGGGGCAAGAATGTTGTGCGGTGTTTCTGGCCCTGAGCGCTCGATCTGGGCGGCTGAGTCGGCTCCGCTTTGGAGCGCGCCCTGGAATTCGGAGGAGATCTAGGACCCGCCCTGTATTTCTTCCCCGGCTGTCGGGGACAAAGAGGTGCACGCCTCTAACTGCAGTCCCCGCCCCCTCCACCCCCATCAGTGATCACTCTGGCGCCGGAGATTGAACCAGGGATGATTAGGGAATTCCAACAGGTTTCTCTAGTTCAAAACCCGTTCTGGAATGTATTTGTTTCCGGTGGCCGGCTCTGGTCAGAGGTCCTGCCCTTTGGCCTCATACCTGACCAGGGGTTTTGTAAGCTCCTGGTGCCTGGGGAATAATGTTCTTTGCTCCACTTCTCTGCTCTTCTGGTACTCAAGGGCATGAGGCACTTAAGTTCAAACTGAAAACTTGGGATGGGTACACAGGAGCCCTGTACCCTGCGGGAATCTTGATGCTCATGTCTGCTCTGAGCCCCCTTCAAGGTTCTGAGGCTGTCTTGGAAGATAGCTCCTAAGACTGCTAAACTGTTGCAGCTGCCCTCCCAGGAGGTTCCTTCTGTATCTAAGAGGTGCTCAGCCCTTGCAGACCAATCCTCAGGACTGCAGGTTGAGGGTGAAGGACCAGAAGATGGGAAGGTCTGTCTGTCTTGGCTGTACCTCACTGAGAACAGTTGAAAAGTGGAGCAGGACCGGGCCTGGTGGTGCACAACCTAATCCCAGTACTTGGGAGCTGAGACAGAAGGATCCCAGATTCAAAGCCAGCCTCACCAATTTAGCAAGGCCCTCAGAAACTTAGTGAGACCCTGTCTCCAAATAAATAAATAGAGTTGGGATTGTAGCTGGGAGGTAGAATGCCCCTGAGTTTGTGGCACTGCCCCCAGTACCAAAAGAAAAAAAAAAGTGGGACAGTTTTTTTTTTTTTTTTTCCTGGCCTCCACTGTGACCCTTGAGTGGTACTTGCTTGTATTAATCTATCTGTACTGCAATGGGCAGTGACAGAGGTCTAAGGTAGGTAAATGTGCTCCGAAAAGGGGGCAATTGTGGGTGAGCTTTCAGAAGACTATAACCTCAGTTAATCCACAAGCCTGAACTTGTCTTCTTCCCTTTTAGAATGTGGAGGAGGCAGAGAGGCACTCACGGGAGACCTCTTTCTCCTAGGTCCCTGTGCTTGAACCCAGAGGCTCCGGGTGGGCCTGTCCTGAAATTCTGGACTCTGAACTTTCCCAAGCCACCCCAGCTAGCAGAGAGGGGGATTTGGGGATTTGGCTGCTCAGTGTTTACTTTTTTGTTGTTGTTGTTCATGCCCCCAAAGACCTTGGTATAATCACTTTCTTCTTAAGCCCTGAGTAAATGAAGGAAAATGATGGCCTGGAAGTAGTTGGGGTTCAACTGTAGGGAGGCTTAGAAAAGAAAACCAAAGCCGGGTGCAGTGGCACACGCTTGTAATTCCAGTACTTGGGAGGCTGAGACAGAAAGATCACAGGTTCACAACCAGCCTCAGCAACTTAGACCCTGTTTCAAAATAAAAGAATACAATTCTGGGAGTGTAGCTTGGGGGTAGAAAAGGAAACCAGTCTTTTGTGTTTTAGATTAGGTAAAGCACAGCTTCAGACTGGGGCAGGAGTGGGGAAGATGAGGTGCTCCCAGGGAAGGTTTTTCAAGTCCTGGATCCCTTTGCACACTGCTCATAGCATCTTGCTCTGCTCCCCCACCAGCGAGAGTGCATCTCCATTCATGTGGGCCAGGCCGGGGTGCAGATGGGCAATGCCTGCTGGGAGCTCTACTGCCTGGAGCACAGCATCCAGCCCAATGGTACCATGAGCAGTGACAAGACCCTGGGGAGCGGCGACGACTCCTTCAACACCTTCTTCAATGAGACGGAGGCTGGCAAGCATGTGCCCCGGGCTGTCTTTGTGGACCTGGAGCCTGCGGTCATAGGTGAGTGAGCAATTCCTGTTTCTTACCAGCCCAAAAGTCAGGGGGGGTTCTGCTTAGGGGAGGAAACACTTGGAAAGCAGGCAACCCTTTGCCAAGAACAATACTGGAGTCGGAAGTGTGTTGTTTTTGTCTGGGTGCTGTTTTCAGGAAGAGTTCTAGGGGCTTCCTGTGCTGATAGGGAGCTCATTTGTACAGCTGTGTGATGGGAGTCAAGGTCAGACCTAGAATGAAAACCACAGAAAGGAATGAATAAAAGCAGAAGTGTTAAACATTTTCCCCTACCCTCAGCATTGCCTAAGGACCCAGGAGCTGAGAGCATTCCTAATAGCCCCCTGCTCAGCCTTGACTGAAATCGTCCTCCTCATAGGATGTGAGCCTGTGTGAACTTAGCTGTTGCTGGCTTCCTCCAGCTTTTCTGCTTCCTCCCCGCTGCATCTGGAGCTCCTCAGTTTCCTGTTCATGAAAATTCTACGCCCTCCCCCCCCCCCCTTCTTGCTAAAGATACTGTTTTAGAAATCTGTGTTCTGGTATTCTGCTTTATTTTTGTGGTACTGGGGATTGAACCCAGGGGCATTCTACCTCTGGGCTACGCCCCCACCCCTATTTTTTATTCTTTATTTTGAAACAGGGTCTTACTAAGTTATGGAGGGCCTCACTAAGTAGCTGAGGCTGGCCGAGAACCTGGATCCTCCTGGCTCAGCCTCCCAAGTACTGGAATTACAGGAGTGTGCCACCACGCCCGGCTCTTATTTTTTATTTTTTTATTCTGAAACAGAGGCCTACTCAGTGGCAGAGGGTCTCACTGTGTAGCTGAGGCTGACTGCGAACCTGCAGTCCTCCTATCTCAGCCTCCTGCTTGCTTGCTTGCTTTCTTCCTTTTGGTATTGAGGGTTAAACCCAGAGGCATTCTGCTTTCGAGCTATACCTCTAGCCCAGTTTTATTTCTTATTTGGAAACAGGATCCTGCTAGGTTGACAAGAGTCTTACTACTTGCTGAGGCTGCCCTTGAACCTGTGATCCTCCAGTCTCAGCCTCCCAAGTACTGGGATTACAAGCGTGTGCCACCACGCCTGGCCTTTGCTGATTCCTTACCAAGCAAAACGGAGTGGTTATGATCAGAGAGAAGGGACTGTTAAAAGTGCCCCCTAGCCGGGCGTGGTGGCGCATGCTTGTAATCCTAGCATTCGGGAGGCTGAGACCGGAGGATCCGGGTTCGCGGCCAGCCTCAGCTACCTAGTGAGGCACTCCGCAACTTAGTGAGACCCGGTTTCAAAATAAAGAATAAAAAAATAGGACTGGGGCATAGCTCGGAGGTAGAATGCCCCTGAGTTCAATCCCCAGTACCGCAAAAAAAAAAAAAAAAGTGCCCCCTGACCTTCCCCTCGAGCCCAGGTGGGACCTGGTTTTGGAAGTGGCTTCTGGAGCTCTGCGTGTCTGTCACTCTATGGCGATGGAGCAGTTACACCTGGGAGCTTAGAAGCAAAGGTCCTAGGGCCTGTGTCCTCTTGAGAATTAGACCACCTTCTCTTACCTTTGTCCTCTCTCTTCCCCTCAAGACGGGGTAAGGACTGGCATCTATAGGCAGCTCTTCCACCCTGAGCAGCTGATGTCTGGCAAGGAGGATGCTGCCAACAATTATGCCCGTGGACACTACACCGTGGGGAAGGAGATCATCGATCTGGTGCTGGAGCGAATCCGAAAACTGGTGAGCAAGACCAGGTACCCTGGCACCTGCAGGAGGTCATTGCATCCTTAGTGTCCCTCCCTGGTCTCAACACACACAGGAAGAAGGGGAACCACACTGAGACAAGAGGATTGCAGATTTGAAGCCAGCCCCAGCAACTTAGTGAGACCCTGTTTCCAAATAAAAAATAAAATAGGGCTAGGAGTGTAGCCTGGAGGTAGAAGCCCCCTGGGTTCCATCCCAGTACCACCACCAAAAAAAAAAAGAGGGTGGGGGAGCCACAGCATGGCATCATTGCCCTGTCCTGTCTTCCAGTCAGGCTTCCCCTAGGGGGAGCTGTGTGTCTGGGCCTGAGTGTGGATTTAGGGTTGGAAAGCAGAATAACCTGCTCTGCCCTGAGTTTGCCAGGTCTATCTGTTCCAAGCCTTCTTTGAACTTTGATCTATCTCCACAGCAGTTCAGTTTGTTATTCTTAGACTCCTGTGCAGATCTTGCCAGTTGGGAGAGGCTCCTTCTTACCTCTTAACCATGTATCCAGTTTACCCAATTCTTGTCCAAGGTACTGAGAACCAGGAGCAGGCGGGCTGGGAGCCAGCACTTTCATTCTGTCTCTCTACAGGGATTGTCTAGACATACTCTTTGCTGCTCAAGAGACCAATGACTTGGGGAATGACCTAAGGACGGGGATCCTGTGCTGTCCTCAAGAATGAAAGTCAAGCACTTCCCAGGGCTAGGCCTTCACTGTACTGTCATTACTCCATGCATCTGGTATAGATGGATGCTTCTCTGGCCCAAGGAATAGCTGTGTCAGAATTACCTCGGGTACTTAGCTGACCTGCAGGTTCTTGGGTTCCAGTCTGAATTAGGGCCTGGGAATCTGTATTTTTAACAGGATCTACCATTTCCACTCTTCTGCAGCCCGATGGAGTAGGCCCAGCTCTCTGCAAATCCTGTGCCCCACCCCCTCCTACCCTCATCTCCCCAGCCTTACCCCTGCCACTGCACACCCAGCACTGCCTCCCTAGGTCAGCATCTCCCAAGAACTCCAAGCCTCTGGAGATATTCTTTTCTCACTCCTCTTAAGGTGAAGCAGAACATGAGAAAACTTTAGGGGAATAATAGAAATGTATATGTATATATTTTGTGGGGTAGTGCTGTGGATGGAACTAAGGGGTGTTCTACCTCTGAGCTATGCCCCAGCCCTATTGCTGAGGGCCTCCATAAGTTGCTGAGGCCTTCAAAGTCTCTTTTTTTTCTTCTTTCTCTCTACAAAAATAAGTGCAACTGTAGATAGGTAACAGGCATTTTCTAGACAAGAAAGAGTTCCCCAAGGAGAAGGTTTGGGGCAGTTGACATGCCATCTACGTCCTTGGCCGTGTTATTTTCTATTCTAGACTGACCAGTGCACCGGACTCCAGGGCTTCCTGATCTTCCACAGCTTTGGTGGGGGCACTGGCTCAGGCTTTACGTCCCTGCTGATGGAGCGGCTTTCTGTCGACTATGGCAAGAAGTCCAAGTTGGAATTTGCTGTCTACCCAGCCCCCCAAGTGTCCACAGCGGTTGTAGAGCCTTATAACTCCATCTTGACCACCCACACCACCCTGGAGCACTCAGACTGTGCCTTCATGGTGGACAATGAGGCCATCTATGACATCTGCCGCCGCAACCTGGATATTGAGTGCCCAACGTACACCAACCTCAACCGGCTCATCGGCCAGATTGTGTCCTCCATCACTGCCTCCCTGCGTTTCGATGGTGCCCTTAACGTGGACCTCACAGAGTTCCAGACCAATCTGGTGCCCTACCCCCGCATCCACTTTCCCCTGGTGACCTACTCGCCCATTGTTTCTGCTGAGAAGGCCTACCATGAGCAGCTCTCTGTGTCAGAGATCACCAATGCCTGCTTTGAACCCTCCAATCAGATGGTTAAGTGTGACCCTCGCCATGGCAAGTACATGGCCTGCTGCATGCTCTATCGTGGAGAAGTGGTACCCAAGGACGTGAACGCTGCCATTGCCACTATCAAGACCAAGCGCACCATCCAGTTTGTGGACTGGTGTCCCACAGGTTTCAAGGCAAGTTGGGGAATGGGAGGGAGGGAGGTGAAGGGGATTCCCATGGGGCCTGAAGAGCTGCAGGCATGAAGGACAAATACACTAGGGACCGACCGGGAGAATAGGATAAACAGTAGATTTGGTGGGTGCCTTTGTTTCATTTTATTTATTTTTTGTGGGACTAGGGATTGAACCCAGGAGCATTCTACCTCTGAGCTACACTTCCAAACCTATTTTATTATTATTATTTTTGTGTTCTGTTTTGAAACATCGTCTCTCTAATTTGCTGAGGGTCTCACTAAGTTGCTGAGGTTGTCCTAGAACCTGTGATCCTCCTGTCTCAGCCTCTCAAGTTCTGGGATTACATGTGTGCTCCATCACACCTGGATGGTGGCTGTTTTTATTTATTTATTTATTTTTTGTGATACTAGGGATTGAACCCAGGGGCATTCTACCTCTGAGCTCTACCCCTAGCCCAATTTTTTATTCTTTATTCTTTATTTTGAAACAGGGTCTCCCTAAGTTGCAGAGGGCTTCACTAGGTAGCTGAGGCTGGTGGTGAACACGCCGATCCTCCAGTCTCAACCTCCCAAGTACTGGGATTACAAGCGTGTATCATCACGCCCAGCTCCGGTGGCTGCTTTTAACTTGATAAATCTCAGTTGATCCAGAAGCCAGGCCTTTGGACCAGAAGTCAGGGTGGATTTTACTTGAAATATTGCCTTTATGAATGGAAAAGTATCGGTTTCATTCCACTTAGCCAGGCAGATAGGCATTCCCTAGGCACACCAGTCAAGATGGGGAGAGTGGCCTCTTCATTCCCATGTGCTAGGGATACAGCTGCATGATATGGTTCCTGCTCAGAAGGGAATGCTTTTGGAAGCACAGAAAGGCCTACCATCTGATTATGGGGAAAATGTGGCTCAGAAGATCAGCTTCTTGTGTTCTGCACTTATGAATGTAGTCACTCCTTGCAGTGATAAAAACGAACTGGTTTGTGCCCCACCCTGTTACCAGTTCGAATTCTCAGAGTGCTAGGCATATGACCTAGTTTTAGTTTTATGAGCTTTGCTCTGGGGTAAGACTCTAGAAAGATTAAAGGTGGTAGCTATGTCATTAGAACGCATACAGCTTTTCTGCCCTCTGACACTGCTTTGGATGTGACCTCAGCAGGAGGGGAGGTGGGGACTCCTGGTCATAAAGATAATAGCTGCTTGTTAGTATTCTGTAGCTCAGAACGGGAAATGAGAGGTAGAGTAACTGGGAGGCAGACCACTTCCACCTCCATATCACAAAGAGATTTAGCTGCTCGAAAAAATAGGCTGGGTGAGTTGGTGCACATTTATAATTCCAGCTAAACTGAAGCAGGAGGATCACAAGTTTGATTCCAGCCTGGGCAACTTAGCAAGACCCTGTCTCTCTACAAAATAAGAAGGACTGGGGATATAGCTCCGAGGTGAGGCGTCATTGGGTTCAATCTCCAGTACTGCAAAACAAAGTATTTTAAGAAGTGGTAAACTAGCCAGGCGTGGTGGCACATGCCTGTAATCCCTGTACTTGGGAGGCTGAGACAGTGGGATCACCGGTTTGAGGACAGCCTCAGCAAGTAGTGAGACTACTACCTAGTGACACCCTGTTTCCAAATAAGAAAATCAGGCTGGGTGTGTAGCTCAAAGGTAGAATGCCTCTGGGTTCCATCCCCAGTACCATACACACACACACACACACACACACACACACACACACACACACACACAGGTAAGCTTACTATCCCTACAGGTATTAATGGGAGGTTGACCATTTATTTAAGGAGTGGGGGCACTGAATATGAATATATTTATAAATTCTGGATAGACCAATGTTTGAAGAAGGTTCAGTTTAAATCCAACTGGAGATCTTTAGAGTTTTAAATTTAAGACATTTATTTTCTGTACTATGGAAAATTAAGGAGACTAATACAACTAATACCCATATACTTACTACCTAGAGTTAACGTCTAAGTGTTTTCTTTTTTTTTTTTTTTTTTTTTTTTGCTGACTCATTTAACCCTATTTATATAGCAGTTCAACACACAAATTCAATTTATGCCTAACAAAATTAATAGTACTTCTCCAAAACAATACCTAATCAGAGCTGGGCATGGTGGCACATGCTTGTAATCCCAGTACTTGGAAAACTGAGACAGGAGGATCCGGGTTC
The DNA here is from genome assembly GCA_004027655.1 of Graphiurus murinus. Lineage (NCBI taxonomy): Eukaryota > Metazoa > Chordata > Mammalia > Rodentia > Gliridae > Graphiurus > Graphiurus murinus. The sequence goes on from PVLC010034510.1 coordinate 8,981, forward strand.
GCAGCCAGCCTTAGCTACCTAGTGAGGCCCTCCAAGACTTAGTGAGACCATTTCAAAATAATAAAAATTAGGAGCCGGGCATGGTGGTGCATGCTTGTAATCTCAGTACTTGGGAGGCTGAGACTGGAGGATCTGGGTTCTCGGCCAGCCTCAGCTGCTTAGTGAGGCCCTCTGCAATTTAGTGAGACCCTGTTTCAAATAAAGAATAAAAAATAGGGCTGGGGCTGTAGCTTGGCGGTAGAATGCCCCTGAGTTCAATCCCCAGTACCACACACACACACACACACAAAAACCAAAATAATAAAAAATAGGACTGGGGCCGGGCGTGGTGGCGCACGCTTGTAATCCCAGCATTGGGGAGGCTGAGACCAGAGGATCCGGGTTCGAGGCCAGCCTCAGCTACCTAGTGAGGCACTCCGCAACTTAGTGAGACTCGGTTTCAAAATAAAGAATAAAAAATATAGGGCTGGGGGTATATCTCGGAGGTAGAATGCCCCTGAGTTCAATCCCCAGTACCGCCAAAAAAAAAAAAAAAAAAAAAAAAAAAAAAAAAAGGACTGGGAGTGTAGCTTGGAGGTAGAATGCCCCTGAGTTCAATCCCCAGTACTGAAGGAAAAAAAAAATCAGTATTCAAACTTTCTCAGTTACCATAAGTGGTTTTTTTTTGTTTTGTTTTTTGGTTTTTTTTGTTTTGCTGTACTGGGGATTGAACTCAGGGGCGTTCTACCTTCGAGCTATATCCCCAGCCCCATTTTTTATTCTTTATTTTGAAACCGAGTCTCACTAAGTTGCAGAGTGCCTCACTAGGTAGCTGAGGCTGGCCGCGAACCCGTGTCCTCTGGTCTCAGCCTCCCAAATGCTGGAATTACAAGCATGCGCCACCACGCCCGGCTCCATAAGTGTTTTTTTAAATAGTCAGTTTTCAAAGTTAGGACATAATCAACAGTTGGGCATTATACTTGTCTCATTTGTCTTATAAAATGTCCCACATTCTGGATTTGTCTGTTTCCTTGTGGCAGTGGTCTTCTCCCTCTTTGTCCTTGCTGCTTGCTTTTTTTTTGCGGTACTGGGGATTGAACTCAGGGGCATTCTACCTCTGAGCTATACCCCCAGCCCTATTTTTTATTCTTTATTTTGAAACAGGGTCTCACTAAGTTGCGGAGTGCCTCACTAGGTAGCTGAGGCTGGCCTCGAACCCGGATCCTCTGGTCTCAGCCTCCCCAATGCTGGGATTACAAGCGTGCACCACCACGCCCGGCTTCCTTGCTGCTTTTGTGTGTGTGTGTGGTACTGGGGCTTGAACCCAAGGGCATTCTACTGCTGAGTTACAGCCCCAGACCTTTTGTTTTGTTTTGAAACGGGCTCGCTAGGTTGCTGAAAGTCTCACTAAGTTGATGAGGTTAGTACTGAACCTGGGATCCTCCTGTCTCAGCCTCCCAAGTACTAGGATTACAGACATGCACCACCATACCTGGTTTGTCCTTGGCTTTTTTTGGGAGGGGAGGGGGTACTGGGGATTGAACTCAAGGGCATTCTACCTCCGAGCTACACCCTCAGCCCTATTTTTTATTTTTTATTTTGAAACCGAGTCTCACTAAGTTGCGGAGTGCCTCACTGCTGAGGCTGGCCGCGAACCCAGATCCTCCGGTCTCAGCCTCCCGAATGCTGGGATTACAAGTGTGCGCCACCACGCCTGGCTTGTCCTTGGCTTTTGACAGATGGACAAATACCAAACACCAAGTGACTGCCCTTCCCCAGTTAGGAGGTTCTTGTATAGACCCCTCCCAGGGCACATAGAACCAGGCACTTAGACTACTTTCTGTTTCTTCCCAGGTTGGCATCAACTACCAGGCGCCCACAGTGGTACCTGGGGGCGACCTTGCCAGAGTGCAGCGGGCAGTGTGTATGCTAAGCAACACCACAGCCATCGCTGAGGCCTGGGCCCGCCTCAATCACAAGTTTGACCTGATGTATGCCAAGCGGGCATTTGTGCACTGGTATGTGGGTGAGGGCATGGAGGAAGGGGAGTTCTCTGAGGCCCGAGAGGACCTGGCCGCTCTGGAGAAGGATTATGAAGAAGTGGGCTCCGAGTCTGTGGATGGAGAAGATGAGAGCGAGGAGTTCTAGGGGGCGCTGGCACCTGCCTGGTGCCTGGAGTCTCGAGCACCAGTTTTGTATCTCTTATTCCACTGTTTCCCCAACCCCCTGCAAATATAAGTGATGTCTCGAGCAGTGTGGACCTGTGATGTGGAATTCTGTACGAGCAGTGGGCCTTCCTGATGTCCTTTGTCATCCTTCTTAGTTAAGGGCCAAGCTGGCCTTTGCCCCCAGGGACTCCGGCTGGGAAATGTGAACAGTAGGATTGGTGCTCTATCCTTCTGTGTGAGCAGACCACCCTGACCAGGGCTGTCCTGCTGTGACTTCATGTGGGGTCCATATCTGCTCTCTTGTCCCCATCCCATCCCAAGGAAGGGTAAGGCTTCCAATAGGTCCATGACAGCTGCTGAAAGTTTATCTGCTCCTAGCATTCTGCTCAATATCAGTGCTGGAAAAGAAGCCTTTTTCATCTGTCCTCCCTCCTCATGGACAACAGAGGGCAGTAGAAATTGAACTCAAGCCAATCTGCAACAGCCATCTTAAAATTTAGGGCTCTACCCTAATGTCTTATAAAGACACAGAGTTCAAGAAATAGGATTTAAAAAAAGAAAAAACAAGGGTTTTTAACCTGGGGCTATGAACATATGAAGTAACTTTTTAAATGCCCATGAGCCTTTTAAGCAAAAAAAAAAAAAAAAAAAAACCTATATTCTCAAGAGTCCCTAATGAAATTAGGAACTGTGGTTCTAGCGGATATCTAGTCACATATGGTATTGGAGATCAGTGTATTAGTCAGTAAAAGGATCTGGCAGCAGCTAAGAGCTAAACAGATGGCCACTTCTAGCACAGCCCAGACTCAAGAAGGCATCCCTTTAATAATGCGCTTGACAAGTCCCTACACCAGGCAGAAGTGGTAGACCTTGCTATCTGAAGAGGTAAGGAATCTTTAGGGATACTGCTCTCTCTGGCAAGGCTGCCGAGCAGAACCCATCCCAGCCCCCACTGGAAGGGTGCCTCTCCCCCAATGTACCTGCTCTGAGTTTTAGACACTTGATTCTAGCATGTGACTCATGATATGGCTGCTTTTTTAGGCACCAGTGAGCCTGAGGGCTGCCTGGAAATGTCATCTGTGGTGCTGCTTTGGGTTCAGGAGACTAGATACTGCATTAATCTAGAGACTGGTTGCCTGTACCTGTGAGCCTTGACTAACTGATCCCGGAGCCCAGACCCCCAGACTTTGACCCTGCTGTGGAGCTGTGTGATTGTCATTCCAAGCCTTGGGAGTCTCTCTCTTTTTCCATCTTCCTTTTTGATTGCAGTTTTGAGTGAAAGAGGTCTGACAATCTCCTACTTGGCTTTTTTCTCCTTTTCCCTCAGTCCTCATAGTCCCAAGGAGACCCCGCCCTCAGCCTACTTTATTGACTTACCTTGGTTCCCTAATAGCTCAGCTCTGACATTGTTTTATGTCTTGGCTTTTTTTCCAATTTAAGCAACACAGGCTTCCTTTGCTCTAGTTGTTGACTTTCTATTTTAGGATCTTCTTTTTTTTTTTTGCAGTACTGGGGGTTGAACTCAGGGGCATTCTACCTCCAAGCTATACCCCCAGCCCTATTTTTTATTCTTTATTTTGAAACAGGGTCTCACTAAGTTGCGGAGTGCCTCACTAGGTAGCTGAGGCTGGCTGCGAACCCGGATCCTCTGGTCTCAGCCTCCCAAATGCTGGGACTACAAGTGTGTGCCACCACACCCAGCTTATTTTAGAATCTTTTTTCTCCAAACCTGTTCCTGGTAGACAGCATCCTGATTCCCCTAGTACTGAAAAGGCTGGGGACCAGGCATACTTGCCCTTATTTTATTTATTTTTTGGTAGTGGGGATTGAATCCAGGGGCATCCTACCACTGAACTATACCCCCAGTCCTTTTTATTTTTTATTTATTTATTTTTGCAGTACTGGGGATTGAACTCAGGGGCATTCTACCTCCAAGCTACACCCCCAGCCCTATTTTTTATTCTTTATTTTGAAACCATGTCTCGCTAAGTTGTGGAGTGCCTCACTAGGTAGCTGAGGCTGGCCTCGAACCCGGATCCTCCAGTCTCAGCCTCCCAAATGCTGGGATTACAAGCATGTGCCACCACGCCCGGCTTACTTTTTTATTTTGAAGTAGAGTCTTGATAAGTTACTGAGGGTCTCACTAAATTGCTCAGCCTGACCTTAAACCTGTGTTCCTCCTCCTGTCTCAGTCTCCCAAGTATTCGAATTACAGGCATGTGCCCCAGCTCCTGGCTCAAACCTGTTCTATTAAAAAGCCTGTTAAAAAGCCAGGCGTGGTGGCGCACGCTTGTAATCCCAGCATTCGGGAGGCTGAGACCGGAGGATCCGGGTTCGAGGCCAGCCCTCAGCTACCTAGTGAGGCACTCCGCAACTTAGACCTGGTTTCAAAATAAAGAATAAAAAATAGGGCTGGGGGTGTAGCTTGGAGGTAGAATGCCCCTGAGTTCAATCCCTAGTACCGCAAAAAAAAAAAAAAAAAAAAAAAAGCCTGTTAAAGGATGTGGATCTGAACTGGGTGTTGTGACGCATGCTTGTAATCCCAGCATTTGGGAGGCTGAGACCGGAGGATCTGGGTTCACGGCCAGCCTCAGCTACCTAGGCACTCCGCAACTTAGTGAGACCTTGTTTCAAAATAAAGAATAAAAAATAGGGCTGGGGGTATAGCTCAAAAGTAGAATGCCCCTGAGTTCAATCTCCAGTACCAAAGGAAAAAAAAAAAAAAAGGATGTGGATCTGTCCACCTGTTCTGCTGGTTTCTTTATCCAGAAACCAATGAGCTCTTTTTCCCCCCTCCCCCATTCCCTGTTTTTTCCTTTACTGGGTCAATAATTCATACAGATTAGGAGTTCTTCTTCTGTTAGTGCAAACTGTGAGAGAGCCCACTTTCCCCCTCTAGGTACCCCAGGCAACGAGCAGAATGTCCAGTGAGTGCTGGACACCTAGCCCCAGCACATTGTGATTAGATATGCTACAGTGTAAGCCACTTACGAGTGAGAGAAGCAATAGATAACTTCCCTATCTCCTCTTGTGGCCTCTAGGAAGAATAGAAAGTGAGTCATGTTCTCTTCTACCTCCCACTCCTTTCTTCATTCTCTTTTTTTGTACTAGGAATTGAGCCGGGCGTGGTGGTGCATGCTTGTAATCCTAGCACTTGGGAGCCTGCGACAGGAGGATCGCAGGTTCGAACCCAGCCTCATCAACTTAGCAAGATTCTCCGTAACCTAGTGAGACCCTGTTTCCAAATAGGAAATAAAATCGGGCTAGGAGTGTAGCTTAGAGGTAGAATTCCTCTGGGTTCAATCCCCAATAACAACAACAAAAAAGAAGTACTAGGAGTTGAACCCAGTGGAGCTCTACCACTGAGCTACACCCCCCAACCCTTTTTATTTTATTTTTTTTGGCGGTACTGGGAATTGAACTCAGGGGCATTCTACCTCCAAGCTATTGCCCCCCGCCCTATTTTTTATTCTTTATTTTGAAACAGGGTCTCACTAACTTGCGGAGTGCCTCACTAGGTAGCTGAGACTGGCCGTGAACCCAGATCCTCCAGTCTCAGCCTCCCAAATGCTGGAATTGCAAGCATGAGCCACCACGCCCAGCTCCCTTTTTATTTTTTAAGACAGGGTCTCTAGCCGGGCGTGGTGGTGGCGCTTGTAATCCCAGCATTTGGGAGGCTGAGACTGTAGGATCCGGGTTCGCGGCCAGCCTCAGCTGCTTAGTGAGGCCCTCTGCAACTTAGTGAGACCCTGTTTCAAAATAGAGTAAAAAATAGGGCTGAGGGTGTAGCTCTGAGGTAGAATGCCCCTGGGTTCCATCCCCAGTACCACAAAAAAAAAGACAGGGTCTCACTAAGTTGCCCAGTCTACCTTTGAACTTGCAGTTCTCTTGCCTCAGCCTCCCAAGTAGCTGAGATAATAGGCATGTGACACTGCACATGTCTCCTTTTTGTACTTTTCTTTCTTTCTTTCTTTTTTTTTTTTTTTTTTGGTGCTGGGGATTAAAACCAGGGCCTTCTACCTCTGACCTATACTCCCAGCCCTTTTTTTAAAAAAATTTTGAAACAGGGTCTCACTAAGTTGCAGAGGGCCTCGCTAAGTAGCTGGGGCTGGCGGCCAACTGGGATCCTCTTGTCTCAGCCTCCCAAGTACTGGGATTATGAGCATGTACCACCACACCTGGCTTTCCCAGCCCTATTTTATTTTTATTTTATTTATTTATTTATTTATTTGCAGAACTGGGGATTGAACTCAGGGGCATTCTACCTCCGAGTTATACCCCCAGCCCTATTTTTTATTCTTTATTTTGAAACAGGGTCTCACTAAGTTGCAGAGTGCCTCACTAGGTAGCTGAGGCTGGCTGCGAACCCAGATCCTCCGGTCTCAGCCTCCCAAATGCTGGGATTACAAGTGTGTGCCACCACGCCCGGCCTTATTTTTTATTTTGAAATGGTCTCACTAAGTTGCTGAGGCTGGCCACAAACCTTTGATCTTCCTGCCTCAGCCTCCCAAATACTAGGTTACAAGCATGTACCACCACACCTGGCTCTCTTGTACTTTTGAAAAAGCAGGAATGACTTTTGTTAAATCTGTGCTTGAGCCGGGCATGGTGGCGCACGCTTGTAATCCCAGCATTCGGGAGGCTGAGACCAGAGGATCCGGGTTTGAGGCCAGCCTCAGCTACCTAGTGAGGCACTCCGCAACTGAGTGAGACTCGATTTCAAAATAAAGAATAAAAAGTAGGGCTGGGGGTATAGCTTGGAGGTAGAATGCCCCTGAGTTCAATCCCCAGTACCGCCAAAAAAAAAATCTGTGCCTGGCCTTAACCCCACCCAACCACTTTCAAGCCCCCCTAAGGCTGAGTCCCCAGAAGAACCTTGCCTGGGTTCCTGATAAACTGTTGAGCCCTGATGGGTTAAGCATGGGGAAGGAAAATTCTTGGGAGTTGTGACCTGAAATTATTGACACTTGGGGTCGGATCAAGTGTTCTGCCGAAAGCATGAGCATGAAGTCATCATTACCCATCCCAGGCTAGGAGTCTTCTCATAGGTATTGTCACTGGAGCCAGCAGCAGATGGACTTTATCGAGATCTACACCTGGATGACTTGCGCCAGGCACCAGCATCTCACCAGCATTGTCACTGGAGTCAACAGCAGATGGACTTTAGCGAGATCTACACCTGGATGACTTGCGCCAAGCACCAGCATCTCCATTTGTAACCGACCCAGAACCCAGGAGCCCAAGGGCAGTTGGCTCCACAGAGTCCTTGGTGGGCAGGATGACTATTCTGGTGTTTTAGGACCAAAGACTAGGAAAATTGGCCTAAATGAGAGGGAAGATGAGAGGCCCCCCCTCCAAGGTGCCCACCCCATTTAACAAGAAAGTGTCTGCCATCTCAGAATGTATAGATAGTACTGAAGACCATGACTATTTCTTTTTCTCTATGGTGCAGACTTTTGCTAAGCTACACCTGAGCTGTGCCTGAGCTAGTATTAGATTTACTGCTCCAGGGTAGTTCACTTTTTTTTTTTTTTTTTTTTTTTTTTTGCGGTACTAGGGATTAAACCCAGGGGCATTCTACCTCCAAGCTACACCCCCAGTCCTATTTTTTTTATTTATTTTGAAACAGGGTCTCACTTAAGTTGCGGAGGGCCTCACTAAGTAGCTGAGGCTGACCTTGAACCCAGATCCTCCTGTCTCAGCCTCCCAAGTAGTGGGATTACACTCCTGTACCACC
>PVLC010034511.1:0-16853 GCA_004027655.1 Graphiurus murinus
TTGGGGAACCTGCTCACTCCTCTCTCACAGGTTTGGTTTGCAAGGCTGGCGTTTATGGAAACATTTATGTGCTTCTGAGGTTTTAATTTGCTAGCCTCTTTAAATGCTTTATAAGCTTCTCTCTGAAATTACTCAGGGAGGATAGGCTGGGCTGTGGGGAACACACCTCACCCAGTGCAGGGGACCCAGATAAAATGCCGGAGAGTAGCTGCTAATGGTCTCCCGTGCACCCCGCAGCTCCTCCTGCATGTGGGATTGGGGGCATCAGCCCCCCATAACCCCAACTGCCTCAGCAACAGCCTCCTCACAGCTGCCCCATGTCCCCAGCTCTCCTGGCAGGGCCTAGAACTGCCCTATCTCAGGGCTTCTTGACCTCGGCTCTGTTGACTCTGGGCCAGGTAATTCCATGTTGGCTGGGGCTGTCCTGCACATTGTAAAGTGGATGGCGGGATCCCTGGCCTCCACCGCCAGATGCCGGCAGCAACTCCTTGCCCCAGTGTAACAACTGAAAATGTCTGGACATTGCCAATGTCCCCTAGGAAGAGGAGAGTGACTATCAGAACAGACTGGGGCCCTGTCCCGGCTTCCTCTAAGCCCCACACTTTGTTGTCTAGAACAGCTAGCCCAGAATCTGCTGTATTTGTGACACAGAGCACATGTCCTGCAAAATGGACCCCAATGGCAGCCCTTTGCACAGCTCTTCTCTGTTTAGTGTCTCTGCCTGGTGGGCAACTGAAATTTTGCCACTTTCTTTCTTTTTTTTTTAATCCCTGCACTATGATTTTCAATTTCTTTCAGGGCAACTGAGTATGCAGGTATCTGCTATTCCAAGGTTCTCGTTATTCTCTCATGCATCAATAGGGCCACCAAGGGCCAGAGAGGTGTCCCGAAGGATGTAGGGAGAGCAGTGTACCTCCCTGGAGCAAGTGACAAGCTCGTCAAAGGAGATGATCTTTCAGCCACTTCATTCCCCTGCCTTACCTGTATTGTAGGCTGCATGGCCACCTCCCAGAGGGAGTGTGGAGGGGATTGGAGGAAGGGATTCCTCTGCTCTCGCCACCCCAGCAGCCTGGACCCCCACAAGAAGCAAGGGCCACAGGAACCAATGCTTGACCTACATCAGAGGAGAGAACCAGACTCACAGGCCAGCCATCTCCTGAGGCAGCACTAGGGGTCCTCTCACGTGGTCGCTGAGACCTAGAAAACATCCATCATTCCTGGCTGAGTAAACTAGGGGTGTCTAGTCATCAGATGTGACCTCAAAAGAGGATCTTTCTCTGAGACCTACCTTTCTTTCTTTCTTTCTTTCTTTCTTTCTTTCTTTCTTTCTTTCTTTCTTTCTTTCTTTCTTTCTCTTGTGTGTGTGTCACTGGAGATTGAACCCAAGGGCATTCTACCTCTGAGCTACACTCTCAGACATTTTACTTTTTTTTTTTAATTTGGAAAGAGGGTCTCTCTAGGTTAATGAGAGAGACCACTACTTGCTCACTACTTGCTGAGACAGTCCTCCTGTCTCAGCCTCCCAAGTACTGAGATTACAAGCGTGGGTCACCACGCCTGGCTAAAAGACAACATCACACAAATACACTGTCCTCAGGACCAGGAGACCTGCTCCCCAGGCCCAGCTAATCCCAGACTCTCAGCGTGAGCCCTGTCCACACTGTCCTCAGAGCCCCAGTCTGAACAAGGAAAGGCCTGGACAATGAGCTGGAGTTCCATCCATCTCAGACAAGAAAGGATCCGGTGCCCCAGCACAACCCATGGAGCCTGGACACAACTCATTCACCACTCCCAGGCCCTGTCCCTTCTCTGCCACTGCTCTACAGGAGGAAAGCAGGTAAGAGGAAAGTTCATGCACGTCCTGTGACTGAGTTCTCTTTTCTTTCAAAATACCCATGAACCTCAGGGTCTCCCTTTGCCTCGAGCATCGCACACCACAAGAACCATGACTCAGGCTTCCTCCCGGCCTTCCCCTCCATGGACAGAGGCAGCATCGACCCACCTCCCAAGGCTGTGCAGCATCACTGGACACTGAGCAGACACGCCAGCATATCCAGGTTGAAAAGACACCTCTGACCAACAGAGCCAGATTCGCTTTGTGTTGGAAGAAACTTAGAGAACCCAGGGCCAGATGGCTAGCAGAGGCAAGGGCCCTGAGCCTGGACTCAGCCAGACCTGAGTCCAAGCCACCCAGTCCCTGTGAGCCTCAGCCTTCCCAACAGGTGGATGGAGCTCAGGCAGCAGTCACAAGGTTGTGAGAACTAAGTCAAAGAGGTGCCTGATAAACTGGAAATCGCTTCACAGGCTTAAGGAATCAAAACTACCCTGAGAATCCACATAGCCTGAGCCGCAGCCCAACGCTGCTTCCAGGACACACGTGTAACACTTGCCCTGGTTTAATGATTTCTACAGCCTAACCTGGCTATCCAAGAAAGGACAACTGCCCCAGGAGGCGGTGGCCAGGACTGTGTCCAGAGGTACAGCCATCCCTCTGACCAGGATGCTCTGTCTGACCTCACCCTACCTTCAGGCACAAGTGCCAGCCTCAGTACTCAGCAGAGACTCTCTATCCACCATGATCCCAGCTTGGGAGGAGGGGAGGAGGAGAGAAGAGGGGCATGCTGCTGTAGGAGCTGGCCAAAACAACCTGGCTTTTCCCATGCCCATCTTGGAAGACCAAAGATCAAATGTCAAATCTGTGGCTACTTCTTTGTTAGAAAGAAATCTCTGCCCTCAAATAAGATTCATTATGAAAGCCAAGGTTCTACATGAACAAAGACCCAAGATACCAAGCCTGAGTCCCCTTCTTCCCAGCTCTAAGCAGTTCCTTGGATGCAGAGGCACAAGATAGCCTGTCACAGGAAGGAAATGAGTTCTCCCAGCAGTGTCTTTCTTCCCATTCTTCTCTAGGCTTTGGTCAGAACTGGCTGGCCACCACCACCTCGAGATCCCAAAGGCAGCAAAGGAAGCAAACCAGACAGTAGCCCACAGGGCAGCTGGGCCACCTACCAGCAGGCACCAGTGAGCACAAGACCACTCAAGAAGGCCAGTGGCTGTGTCCCTTCAGGCTTCACCTTTCTGGTTTTCTCACATCTCCTGCTCCAACCTTGAGGCCCTCATACATATTCTAGAGAATGTCCCACTCTATGAGACACCTAAGAAATGCTGATCCCATATCCCAACCTCTTCAGACCCCACCCAGGACATGGCAAGGGGGACCCACAACTGATCCTCATCCCCCCCACCACCACCACCCATGGCTACTTTTTCCTTCTAAGAGAGAATTTGTTCAAGCCACAACATACCCGGGGTTCCCGGCTCCTCCCCTGAAAAGCCCAGTTACTATATATTCTGTGTCAAATAACCACATCCAGAGCTCCTGCCAAATCTACTGCCAGTTTATGGCAGATTCTAGTACAGACACGTAGTGACAGGTACACAAAGTCGAAGGCAGCATTATGGGAAGAAAAAAAGACTTACAATTAAGATGTTTTTCACCACCCACTTACTTTTTCCAGAAGACCCAGCCTTGCTCAGTTTTGAGGGAGGGGAAATTCAGAGCCACTCACACTCACCTGGTAAAGGACAGGGTTGCTAGATTTAGCAAATAAAATGACGTGTAATATTTGGGATATATTCCTACTAAAAAGTTATTGACTGTCCATCTGCAATGCCTGTTTAACTGGGTGACCTGGGCGGCAGCCCACGGTGAGAAAGCAGGATGTAGCTGCTCCTTCTCCTTCCCCCTTGTGGCCTGACACTGGGACAGATATATCGGGCTTCCCTTGAAAACTACACCTTTGGTTCCCCCTAAACCCTCATCTCAGCAGCTGCCATTTTTGCCTCTCCAGGCCGAGGGAGCAGGACTCAGAGGTACCAGGGCTGTGCTGTCCTCCCCCTGTCCCAGCCACCTCAGTGACATTCCATCCTGATCCCGGTTGCCTTCAGCAAAGTGACTCAGACCTTCCTGGGCAGGATTTCACAATTCCCTCTTTGCTCCATTTCCCACTCCCCCAGGTGTCCCAAACCTCCACCACCCGCCACTGTCACCAGGCCCCACCAGGCTCAGGACTGTCTGAGCATGCTCTAAGTGACAAAGGAGGCCTTCCCCCCGTCCCTGGCTGCTCCTCCGCAGAGATCTTCAGGAGCGCTGAAGAGGATGGCCATAGCCTTTTACAGCAGCTCTTCTGAAATTTCTAGAGGTAACTCTCTCTTGATGAGGCCCGTGGGTGCCCAGTTCCCCAGCATGCAGCCCCCAGCATGGTCCCAAATCCCCACTGGGTCAATCTTACCCTGATGAGACCTTGAAATTCCCACTGTACCAGGGACCAGAATTGCTCTACAAAGCTCATCTCCCCCAAAATACAAAAAAGTCTTTTCTTTCCCCTGGAGGGTGGTCTTGGCAATTGCCCAGAGCTTCAAAATTCTGCTCCAAATGGCCCTTGCTATGGCAAAGACCCAGAAAGCCACCCTGTCCCAGTCTGAAGCCATACCTCTCTGGTCACCTGGCGGCCACACTCTACCTCCACACCCCAGCGTTCACTATCCGGCTCTTCCTGTGCAGCTGCACTAGCTGACGGCTTCCATCTGGAAGAGTCCAGGGCCTCTCACACAGATACAGAGTCCCTAACTCCCCCCACCCAGCTTTTATGGTCTGGAGAATTCCTGAGCATCCTTTCTCTCCCCGATGTGCTTAGTTAGAGAACCTGTGGTTTGTGGGAGACACATGGTCAGGCCCACTGGGAACCGGTACCTCAGTGTCCCGCGTCCCCTCCAGTCAAGTATCACTTAACTGAACCATAAAGCGAATTCCCCCAAACACCCTGTTTGATTGGGTTCAGTAGTCTGCATTTACAGGGGCTGGTGTGCAGTGGATCTAACGCCCTTCCTGCTAACAACAGCATGTTTGTAGCCAGGTCTGGGGCGCTAGGCTGTCATTAACCATGCTGTACGCTGTGGGTTTTACTTTCAAGCTGCTCTCAGAAGCTTGGATGAAAAAAGCCACAGAGTTATTAAGACTGGTCATAAAAAATGGACCAGAGAGTGATTGCCAACTCCCCCAAATGCCACCCCTAGCAGGTGCCTGGACGAGTCTCAGCAGCAGCACCTGTCCCCTCCCAAATGCCATGGCAGAGGGCAGTGTGCCCACCTCCCCCAGGGCCCCCCAGGAGCTGCTCAAATGGATGTGCCCCACATTCCCTGCTCTGTCCCAGCCACCAACAACCATTGGAACAGCATCCAAAGGGACGCAGGCCCCCAGCAGCCCCTGAGACCCAGGGACCCAGGCAGGGAGGAAGGATTAGCCCCAGCAATGACATGGGGGACGCTAGGACAGTATCATCATACCCCATCGACCTCGGCCCTGCATGACATTGCTTCTGTGGGTCTTCCCACAGGCTCCCCTTAGGCCGAGCAGGAGTCCCCTTGCCAGGAGAACCCATGCACCCCCATCTCATACTCTGGATTTTCGTGGATCCTCAAAGCTGCCTCCCAAAACAGAGGGGTGATAGGCAGCAAAGGGGTCTCAGGCCTGGAACTCAGCCCTGAGCCACACCTCTCCAAGTGACCAGCGGCGCTGCCCAATGCCGGGGACAGACATGGCCTCCTGTTGGGACCAGGCCTAGGGAGGACCAGGTCTAGGGCCCTGCCCCTCCGCCCTGGGTCCCAGCAGGCACTGACCTGCTTGCTGGCGTGAGCCTGCCCCCTGCAGGGCCTGAGCGGGACAGAAAGCCCCATGGGGAGGGCAGGGATGCACTGGGTGGTTAACCTGGGGCGGGGCCTTGTGGACAGGGAGGAGCCTCTGCTCAAGGTGAGGAGGAGTCAGGAGCCCCACAAGTAGCACAGCATTTGGCCACCTTGGTGCGGCATCTGCTGTGTCGGGCTCTTCCTTCCAGAAGGTGACCTGGCACTGAGACACTCTGACACCACGGGGACATCCCCCAGTTGACTCCTTTGTCTCCCGAGCACTGTGGTCTGGAGCTGAACACTTGACCCCGGCCAAGGACTAGCCACAGTCTCAGGGAGTACGTGGGAACTAGGGATCCCAGCTCTCGCACCAGGTCTGGGACTCGGTCTGTCTATGGGTGAAACGGGCTCATGGGATTGTTGTCAAGATGAAGTGAAATAAAACCTGAGAAGGAGCCTCCTGGAGCACACGGTGCCAAATGCACTGCTCCTTCCCCTTTGCTCCCATCCTGGCTTCTCTTGCATGAACCTGCGCCCATTCACAATCGCTGACACAGAGATGAGTCAGGCGCTGAGGGGACAGGGTTGTTTGCTCACTACTGCAGCCCTAGGAAGCAGTGATGTGAACCTGGGAGGCCTGGGCCCCCCTCCTAGGGAGGGGCGGTATCGACCCAGCAGGTCTGATCAACCTGCCCTCCCTCGAATGGCCACCCCATGCAGATGACTAAGGGGACAGACAGATTGAGTCCTGGACAGAAAGACAAGATTTCCCACCCCCTGCCTTTCCTACCTCCCAGGCCAGAGAGCTGGGGCACCCACCTTCTCCCAGCCCAGGAAGGCTCCTGGGTTGGCTTTGGCAGAAATACCTGCCCTACCCTGCTTCCCCCAGACCCCTGCAGAGGTCACAGAGCTCCTCAGATGGACCCAGCTTCTCAGTGTCCTCCCTCAGGTCTGGGTCAAAGGCTCCTAGGCTGGAGTCCCCACCAGCCCTCAACACAGACAAATACCCTCACATCCCCGTGAGCTCCCCAACACCAGCTCAGGAAGTGGGCAGGGCTGCCCCTAAATAACCTTGGCCTAGGCCTCAAGGAGAGGGACTGCCCCTGGCCCAGCAAGGGCTGGGACCAGAGCTCCTTGGACAAGCCATGGGTGGCTCAGACTCGAGGGCCCAGGCCCTTCTCTGTGTGGGGTCGGGCTCCTTCTCCTTGCGCCCTCAATGTGTTTACTAACCTTTCACTTCCCGGGGCTTCACTCCCTCATGGATTCACTCCCTCATGCCTCCCTCCAGTACATTTACTCAGTCCTTGTAACATGCTAGGTATGAGGATGTGAATGGCTGTCCCTGCCTTGAAAGAATTCATGGGTTGAAAAAGGAACTGGAAAGGTCACGAGCAGAGGTGCTGTGTACTCAGCACTTACCATGTGCCCAGGACTGCTGTAAGTGCTCGAATTTAATGACCTACAGGGGAGGTGGCACTTAGCAGAAGAGGAAGTGAGGCCCGGGAAGATTAATTTGCACAGGGAGGAACAAGCAGTAGAGCCAGGATGCACCCCAGATCGTGTGGCTGCAGAGCCGAGTTCCTGACACCTGTGCTCCCATTGTTGCTCTGAAGGGGACCTTGCTAGGGATTGGGGCACCAGAAAAGACCTCCCACCCTCCAGCCTAAAACCCCATGACAAAACTGAAATGGCCCCTGAGAGGCCGCTTCCCAGCTCCTTAGTTCAGCTGTCCCTTTAATTAGCACTGGCAGAGCCCCCACCCCCACCGCCATCTCCAGCAGGCTGCTAAGCCCCAAGATGAGAAAGACGCAGCCCTGCCCCTTAGAGCACACTGTCACTGCTGGGGCTGCTGGGTAATGTGTGTGAGCACCCACATGTGCCCCACAGCAGCCGGTGCGACGGAGGAGGAGTGCCCATCTCAGTCTGGATCTTGAATCAAAACCTGGAAGTCTCCAATAAAACAAAGATGGGGGTGCAAAGAGAAAAAGGAGGAGGAAATTCAGACTGAGGACACTCATGAGGCAGGGGCTCCTGGATGTCCAGCCATAGTGGCTGCTCCACCAAGAGCCATTTGGGGTGGCAGGGCCTCGGGGTATGCTGGGGAGGTTGGTGCAGGAGCCAAGGCTGGAGGGAGGCAGGAAGAGGTCAGATCATCCGGCCGGCGGGAAATCTGAGCTTTCCTCAGTGTCTAGAGGGGAGCAGGGCCTCGGGGTATGCTGGGGAGGTTGGTGCAGGAGCCAGGGCTGGAGGGAGGCAGGAAGAGGTCAGATCATCCGGCCGGTGGGGAATCTGAGCTTTCCTCAGTGTCCAGAGGGGAACTACGGGGCCATATCTAAGCTGGAGGAAGGCTGAGTTTCAAGTCATCGCCCCAGCTGGAGTGTGGCGCGTGGACGAAAGGCAAGGTCAAACTGGAGGCCAGGAGGCCAGCAAGGAGGTTGTGGCCACATGCCACAGGAAGGATGTCAGAGCTGAGACAACATCCGTGGGATGCGTGTGTGACAGGTATGAGGCAGAGGCCCCTGCTTGGGTCTCCAGGGCCTCTGGGGTGGGGACAATAAGAAGCAGATCTGGGAGGGTGGCGTGCAGGTTTTAGGAGGCAATGCCCTGCACACAGCTGGGCAGGTGAGTCTGAAGCTGAGAGGGTCCTCACTGGAGACCCAGGCCTGGGAGTCATCAGGACACTTGGGTAATTGGAACCATGGATGTCCAGGATAGCCCAAGGGGAGAGCAGAGAGTAAACAGAAGACATCTAGAATCCAGGGGATAAGTCAATGTACAGGAGAGCGCAGAGTCAGAGGAGGCCATGACTGCGTCAGGCACCCAGAGGGGCAAGAGAGAGCAGGAAATGTCGACAGAAGGGTGGGGTGAGGCGAGGTCAGCGCAGGCCAAGGCCCCTCACTGAGTCATGCACCGGCTCCCTGAGTGGTAAGGAGTTGCAGAACCTAGGTGTGGGCTGGGGAAGACAGCAGGGCTAGATGCCTTCACTATAAGGAAGCCATCAGCCTGCTCTGTGCAAGAAGCAGGGACGGGGATGCTTGTGCCAGGCTTCCTTCTCCCCAGTCACCCCTCAGCCGGCCCCTCGCAGCCTGCCCGGAGCCCTCTGTATCTTTCCCCCCACATTTCCCCATTCCCGACTCCACTATGACCCCATTGCTCCTCTGCGGCTGGCCATTACAGGCGTACTCATCTGGCTCCCTGGCCCCTGCTTTGTCTCCAGTGAGTTCCATTTGTCCCTCTTAGTGGACACCATTTATCTGGCAGCTGCCATGTCCTCTGCGTGTGTGTCATTGTGGCACCCGTGTGCTCAGGGGTCCATGTGCCTCGTGTCCCTCTCCAACGGGAAGCCCATGGGCCTGCCGGTGTCTAGGTTAGCCTCTCAGCTCCACCGAACCCATCTCACCTGCAGCCCCAAATCCCAGCCTCAGCAGGAGCCACCCTCAAAGACCAGACCAGAGTCAAAAGTGTGTTTGCAAAAGGCCAGGAAACTTTATTGAATCATCTGTTCTTTTTTAGTAGAGAAGCTGGGAAAGCAGAGTAGGTGGGGTAGGGCAGGGTGGGGAGGAGAGAAGAGCAGGGTGTCAGGGCTGGGGTCCTGGGAGCAGGCCCTGGGCCTCACATCTGGTACCCCCATCCCCCACAGGGAACCATCAGCTCTCTTCCGTGGCTGCCAGAGGCAGAGGGAGGAGATGTCAGAGTTAAGACCTAAGGGCGGGCGGTGTCCGAAATGCGGCGATTTGAGCCACTGACATTTGTGGTGGTGCTGCTAGCACTTCCTGGGAGACAGAGAAGAGGAGACAAGATGTGCTCAGGCTGGAGAAGGCCAGCCTCAGGCCAGGCCAGGGTCCCCAAGAGAGCTCACAAACTCCTAATTAGTCAGGAGGTGTGTGGACGGGGACTCTATGTTATCATCCCCAATGGTGGCTCTATGGGGCAAAGCCGTCTATCTCAATAGGAAAATAAGTGAGCAAGTGACCACTTCTACCCAGCTCCCCACTTCCTTCCACCCAGCTCTCCCCTCCCTCCCTCCCCTGACCCCCACCAGAAGCCCAACCCCGGCTCTCCATTAAGCTATGTGCTCACCTCCAGAGGAGGTGAAGCCTGTCATCCTGGAAGGGAGGAGAGAGACACTCATTAGCAGAGGGTAGTGAGGACAAGTGCGTGCCATCCATCTGTCTGTCTGAAAGCCCTCAAAGGAGATATTTTGGGCCCCAAGATTTAAGGCATTTTCCAAAAGCCTTATCCTTCTTCTGATTCACTCAGCACCCTGCCCTGACCTCCATCCCTCCCCTTGACCCAGAAGAATAGCTTGGCCTCCACAAATGGTCTGAAGTCACTTAAATCACCACCTGAATAGCTTCATTGGGCTGAGCTGTATCCAAGCTAATAGTTTTCCATTATGAGATGGTCCCTCCATGTCCCTATTCCTGCCCGTCCAAGCAAAGGCCTGGATTAGGAAGTTAAAAAGTACCAACCCTGCAGCCTGCTAGGGGAAAGGGCCCTTCAGTCTCACTGGATAGTGGAGAGGAACTCTGGCCCCAGCTCTTCTTCCAGGCTATTTAGGCTCAGACAGGAACAGTCCTCTCTCTGACAAAAGGGAGTTGACCTCTAAGGTCCTGCCTGCTCTCACATCCGCGGGTCCTGTGAACGCTTTGCCAAAAGAGAAGCTACTGAGGACCTACTTGGCGTCCTGGCCCTCCAGCAGGCTGCGGTAGGTGGCGATCTCCTGCTCCAGCCGCGTCTTGATATCCAGCAGCATCTTGTACTCCTGGTTCTGGCACTCCATCTCACTGCGGAGCTCGCTCAGCTGGGCCTCGATGCTGCTGATGAGCCCCTGGATCTGCTGCAGCTGCAGGGCGTAGCGGCACTCCGTCTCAGCCAAGGTACTCTCCAGCCCGGCTTTCTGGTGGGGCAAAAAGGAAGAGGTTATGAAGGAAAGCCAGGCCAGAGGGAGACCTAGAGACGGCAGCCACCGGGCAGGGGCAGCAGGAGTACCATGCTCAGCTGGGACTGCAGCTCGATCTCCAAGCCCTGGAGTGTACGCCTGAGTTCTGTGATCTCTGTCTTGCTGGTTTGGATCATGACAGCGCTGGAAGACACCTCCTTGTTCAGCTCTGCACTCTGAAAGTTAAGCAGAAAGAAAGGATGGAGAGGCCCAGCTGGAAGCCTCTGCCCAAAAAGCTGTGTCCTCCTGACACTACCCAATTGATAAGAGGGCCAATACCTTGCTCTGGAACCAGGCCTCAGCATCCCGGCGGTTCTTCTCTGCCATGGCCTCATACTGCTCCCTCATCTCAGCCAAGATGCGGGTCAGGTCAATGCCAGGGGTGGCATCCATCTCCACGCTGACCTGGCCTACCACCTGGTTGCTGAACTCCTTCATCTCCTGTAGGGATGGGAAAGGAAGGTGTATGATGCTCCTCGTCCTCCCTCTCCTTGGCTCCGAGTGCCGGTGGTGTGTTCTGGAAAGTACTTCCAGGTCCCACAGTGGAGGACTCTAGGCTGCAGCAGAGGGCCACTGCTTCTCACCAGAGGTGACTGAGCCCCATGGAGGCCCATGATGCCCTCTCACCTCCTCGTGGTTCTTCTTCATGTAGGCCAGCTCCTCGTTCAGGCTCTCGATCTGCATCTCCAGGTCAGTCCTGGACAGGGTCAGCTCATCCAGTACCCTGCGCAGGCCGTTGATGTCGGCCTCCACACTCTGGCGCAGGGCCAGCTCATTTTCATACCTGAAATATTAAGAAAACATTTTTTTAAAAAAAGCAAGACATAAATGATATCAGACACACCCCTTCCTCTTCACTGGACTCGGCTGCTTCTCCAAGACCTTCCCGCCTAGATGCTCCAGCGTCCTTGATCAGATGAGCATTTCTCTAAAATAAGAGGCAGCTGGGGAAAAGAATAAGGGAAATGAACTCACTTGAGCCTGAAATCATCTGCAGCCAGCCTGGCATTGTCGATCTCCAGGATGACCCGGTTGTTGTCAATGGTGGCTGCCAGGATCTACAAAATACAGAAGAAGGTAAGTTTTAGAGGGTCCCCACACTTGGGGGAGCAAAACATAGGCAGGACTCTGCCTTTTAACTGTCCTTGAGTTGAGACAAAGCACTTCTCTTGGGCTTCAGTCCCTCCTCTGTGACGGTGTGTCCTGTCATGTTAGCATTCCCTTCCAGCCATGATGGTGGAGATCCAGGAGGTGCATTTCAGGGGAACCATCCCTCTGAGCACACCTTTGGGTAGGCATGTCCTGGCAGCCTCAGACCTGCCATCTTTCTAGGCCACGGTCTTGAGAGCCTTCAGAAGGGACTCAGTGTGGCTCCATGTATTTCCTAGTAACCTCCCTGAAGCTGGTCTCCCAGCTGAGCACAGGAGAAATCCAGCAACTATCCCCATCCACTTGAATCTCTTGTCCATATCTTTACAGTCCAATGCACTTAAAGCCCACCTCACATCACTGGGGCTCAGCCCAGGCCGGCGGATTTCTGTTCTGACAAGCTGGTTTCACAGCATGATGAAGAGGCCTCACCGAGGGATCCAGGCTCTGCACTGCCTACGCCTCTGCCTCTTTCTCCCCCACTTGGTTGTCAGGGAGGCCACTCCAAAATAAACAATTATTCCCAGAACAATGAATGAACATGTCTCCCTTTCCTTGTTGATTTTAGCCATTCATAGTGGCTTTTAAAACTGCCATGCTTCCAAATAACTCAGTGGGTTAAGATTACAGAGATCAAGTCACTAATAACATAACTGTTTGGGAAGTCAAAACAGAAAAAATGTTTACATGAGTTATAGCATCAATAAACATGAAGAATAGGAGAGAATGCATTTAGGAAGTCGTGGCATGAGAAAGCCCATCGGGAGTTGAGACTCTTGGTGGCAAAGGATTCAGATTTTCTCCTGCGAGAAGGGTGTGGATTCCACCCATACCTAGACCCTGGAGATGCCGTGCGTCCTGGTCTCGGAACCCTTCTTAGCAGCCGAGGGCTCACCTTTTCCCGGAGCTCTTCGATGGTCTTGTAGTAGGTGCTGTAATCCCGCTCTGGGCTAGTAGGGCTCTGCTTCACGTGCCAGTCCCGGATCTTCACCTCCAGGTCAGTGTTGGCCTGCTCCAGGGCTCGTACCTTGTCCAGGTAGGAGGCCAGGCGGTCATTGAGGTTCTGCATGGTGATCTTCTCATTGCCAGAGAGGAGGCCGCCATCGCCACCGCCGAAGTCACCAAAGCCGCCACCAAAACCTCCACCAAAGCCACCTCCGAAACCACCTCCGAAGCCACTACCAGCTCCTCCACCAAAGCCACAGCTCATGCCGCCCCCATAGCCTCCAGCTGATCCTCCGGAGACAAACCGGGATGAACAGGACGAGAAATTGCGGCCTCCTCCCAGCTGGCAAGAGCCGCCTCCGAAGCCCCCTCCGTAGCAAGTGGCAGAGCTCTGCATGCGGCAGCTCATGGTGGCAGCAAGATTGAGAGCAGGTGCGGACAGGAGCTTGGCTTGGCCTGGGCCGAGGACTGTGGCTCTTCCCTGCTGTGGATGCCTTTTATGCACCCTTCGAGGAGTTGGGACATCCTCTCCCTCCCTTCCCCACCCTCTTGACCTGGTGCCAACTCCAGTTCGTTTCCCACAAGCTCAGTTACCTCTGCTCCCCAAGGTGGGTTGTTTCTTTTGGGGTGGATTTTTTTTTTAATCCTTAACAAAAGGAATGATTCAGAGGGAACCGTGTTCTGCTTAAGTCTACCTTTTTGACAACTGAATTCTACTTCACCTCTTCACAAAAGGAGCTCATTCCACAGACTGTGAGCCCCACCCAGTATCAGAATGGGGACTGAGTTGCAATGGTCTGCCAGGGAGCCTTCGTGAAAAACCGGTGGTCCTGTGCTTTGTGAGGTCACCGTAGCCCTCCACCTCCCTTCTTCCTATCTCTGAATCTTCTGAATGGAGTGTTGTGAATCCTCCTTAGCACTTCTTCTGTGCCAGGGCCCCTAACAATTCAGATGGCAATCTTTGTCGGTCTTACAGAATCAACTGCCTTGAACATGTTTAAGCTGAGCAATAAATGCCCCTAAGACCACCAGAAAAAGTAAGAATAGCGAACAAGAGAACTTAGGAGAACTTAGGGACCAAATGCAGTTGAGGAAACTGAGGCGCTGGAAGAGGAAGTGACCCTGAACATCATAGTGGGTAAATCCTCAGAGCCCTTGCTGTATGCCAGCACTGGACACATACCTCATGCTCGCTGTCTCTTTGGATCTTTGCAGCAGCCCCAAGAGTCCTATATTATCCCCATTTTACACAAAAGGGTAAGATCAGAAGCAAGCCCCAAATCTGGTCCTGCCTGACACTACGACTCGTTTTTAGGCATATTTGTCATACAGTGAAGTAGATAAATCTGAAGTATCCAGGTGATGCACATTTGCTTATGCATTCCCTGTGTAATGTACCACCTAGAACTTTCCAGCACTCCTCGTACCTTCCAGTAGTTACTCATACCCTACACCTCTACCCTAACCACTCTTCCAGCTGCTGTTGCCAGAGATTGGTTTGGAGATTCTCAGCCAGGGGCTACTTTGCTCTCCTGAGAACACCAGGCAATGTCTAGGGATATTTTGGCTGCTGCAATGGGAGCATGCTACTGGTATGGAAAGGGTAGAGTTCCTGCATGCCTCCGTACATCCTATAGCGCATAGGAAAGCCCCCGTGGCAAAGAATGATCAGGCCAAAAAGCTCATCCCTGTTGAAACTGAGAAGCCTTGGATCAGTCTGACGCGTGGGTCTAATATTCCATTATTCTAACTGCCTTAAGGGCTCAGCCAAGTCCAGAAAAAGGGAACTGACTGCAGTGCCTGAGCAGGGCCCTCTCGCATGACATCTGTCTCAGTTTGTTTGACTAAGAAGGAGGGCATGAGCCAGGGCCTGGAGCCAGGGTCTCTTCTGAGGCCCCCAGGATGTAGCTGAGATACTCAGCGACTGTTTAGTCAGGCTGCCAGAGAGCACTTTACCATTCAGGCCAGAAGAAAAGGTCTTTTGGTGACCTCTCAGAGTCCAGGATAGAAAAGAAGTTTCCAGACTGAGAAAGGAGGACCCTGGCCTGGGACTCCCTACCCCCACACACCAAAGGGCTAAGGCTGCCACGGACGGCTCTCTGGAGCAGAGTTCTGGCCCACAGCAGCCACAGGGTCTGTACAGGATGAGGCCCAGGCCCAGGGTGGGGTAGCATAGGCATGAGACTATCCTGGAACCCCCTTTGTTGATTCAGCAAGAGCAGAGAAGGAAGATCTGAGTCAGGGCTTTGTCGCCCTTTGTGTTCTGGGGTACGAAAGCCATCCTGTGTTCATCCAGCCAGCGGGCAGCTGTGCCAGAGAGAGAGAGCCAGAGTGTGCTGTGAGGCTGGGGTTCAGGCTGACCCTGCCTGCCCTGCCCTCCGGCCCCAAGCTGAGGATGGCTCAGCGCTCTCTCTCTCTCTCTCTCTCTCTGAAAAGGTGTGATTCAGCCCAAAGCAGCAGCCCAGGCTCACTCAGTGGAAGATCAAAACTGAAAAGAAGATTAATGGAACCTGCCGGGCCTGGGGTGATGATGCCCCAATCCTCCCGGGGCTGACGAACAGGTTAGGGACAACGCCTCCTGCAGTAACAATGCCACAAATCTCCCAAAGCCCTGCAGAACAAACACAGAGTGGTCATGACATGCCTCCCCTTCAGGGCTCAGCGCCTCCCTCACAAGCAAGGACTCCTGGAATGCTACCCAAGACAAACCCAGAGCCTACAGAGCTGGGGGCCCTCCTGGAGGAGGAAGACCCCTCCCAGGAACCCAATTTTTCCTCTCCCTGCCCCAGGCCCCAAGGAAACAGTGCTAGCCGGCCTTGAACTTTCTGCTTTGCTGTTTGGTAAAATAATACCAGATTCAGTCCCTTCCCCAGTAACATTGCAAGGAAAGGAGAAGGAAAATGACATCCGTGTCCATGCTGAACCCATTGTCATTTGGTCTCACAACAATGGGAGAGGGTTTTATTAGCCCTGATTTCTACATGAGACAGCTGAGGTTCAGGGAGGGCAAGCCCCTGGCCCAAAGTCACCATGCAGTCAAAATTTAAATCTGGCCTCTAGCTCTCTCTACCCTCCAGTGATGTGTTGGCAGCCTGGCCATGAACTCGAGTATGTGATCGCTCAGTATTTCATTCTGTGAGATGGCTGTTTATAATAAAATAGGTGTTTGGGTTTTTTTTGTTTTGTTTTGTTTTGTTTTGTTTGGTCTTCTGGCACAGAGCTCCTAAAACCCTTCATAGTTCCCTGAACTTTCGTTCTAATATTTGGTCTTTGGCCCTAGTCCCTGACACAGAGCTCCTAGGCCCTTGGAAGTTCCTGGTGACATGAGCACCCTGGGTCCTAATGAGGTGATTCTTGGTGGATCTCCTGGAGAGCAGGGCTGGTCACCAGAATGACTTTCAGCACCACCCACCCCCCATCCTCCAGGAAGAGAAGAGGGGTCAGGGATTGAGTTGATAAATGATCCTGCCTGCACAATGAAATCCCTAAACTGTAGGGTTCAGAGGGCCCCCAGGTTGATGAATGAGAGCACATACATGTGCCAAGAGGGGGGCACACCCTAACTCTATGGGGACAGAAGCTCCTCCACTTGGGACCCTTCTGGTCCTCACCTCTGTGTTCCTTCATCTGGCTGTTCATATGTAGCCTTTAAAATATCCTTTGTGAGCCAGGCGGGCATGGTGGCACACGTTTGTAATCTCAGCATTTGGGGGGTTTTTTTTGTTTTGTTTTTGTTTTTGTTTTTGTTTTGCGGTACTGGGGATTGAACTCAGGGGCATTCTACCTCTGAGCTACACCCCCAGCCCTATTTTGTATTCTTTATTTTGAAACCGGGTCTCAATAAGTTGCAGAGGGCCTCACTAGGTAGCTGAGGCTGGCCGAGAACCCGGATCCTCCGGTCTCAGCCTCCCGAATGCTGGGATTACAAACGTGCGCCACCACGCCCAGCTCTAATCTCAGCATTTGAGAGGCTGAGACCAGAGGATCCAGGTTCGAGGCCAGCCTCACCTACCTAGTGAGGCCCTCCACAACTTAGTGAGACCCTGTTTCAAAATAAAGAATAAAAAAAATAGGGCTGGGATATAGCTCAGAGGTAGAATGCCACTGAGTTCAATCCCTAGTACCACAAAAA
>PVLC010034512.1:0-16781 GCA_004027655.1 Graphiurus murinus
CTCAACATCAACAAAAGGCAAATTAAAACCACAATGCACCATTTCATACCACTAGAATGTCCAAACCTAAAAGAATGCTCACATCAGGCATTGGTGAAGATATGGAGTATCTAGAACTCTTATATGTTGCTGGTTTATAATACAACCACATCAAAAAACCACTTATGAGTGTTTTTTCTCTTTCTTTTTGTTTTGTTTTGTTTTGGTACTGGGGATTGAACACAGGGGCATTCTACCTCCATCCTATACTCCCACCCCTTTCTCTATTTTTATTTTGAAACAGTATATCACTAAATTGCTGAAGAAGGCCTCAAACCTCCAGTCCTCCTGTCTCAACCTCACAAGTACTGAGATTATAGACATGCACCACCATGCCCAGCTCATTTGTAAGTTTCTTATAAGGTTAAATATAGTCCTACACTAATACTTTAGCAATTCCACTCCTAAGTATTTACCTAAGAGAAATTAAAGTGCACGTTCACAAACAATGTATGTATGTTTGCAGAAGTATTATTCAAAAGAGACAATAACACAGAAAACCCCAAAAGTCTCCAAGATAAAGTAAGCAAATGGATGTTAATTTCTAAAATGGAATACTATTCGGAAATAAAAATAAAATACTGGTATATACTGTGGTATAACTGAATCTCACAGAAGAGATGCTCAATGAAAGAAATTAGACACATGAGGGAACATGCTATATAATTCCTTGCATATGAACTTCTAGAATAGGCAAAACTAACTCATGGTACAAGAAAGCATTATATGATTGCCTTGGACACCAGGAGTGACTGAGAAATAGCACAGGGAACTTCTAGTGACAAAAACATTCTGTATCTTGGGGAAGCTGGTTATCCAGTTGCACTGGCCAAAATTCTAATTATTCACTTACCGGTCTTTTATTTCACCACATATACATTTACCTCAATTTAAAAAAAAATACTTTTTGTGGGAGGGAAGTATTTAATAGCAAGAAATGGTGTATAAAATCCCTTCAAGGATAAGAATAAAATAGAGACTATAAAAAGGAGAACTTGATCCCTACATTTCTTTCATATACATTCAGAGGCAAACTAAAAGGTTGGCATAAAACCAAAATCCAATGTGGAATTTAATAGGCATGAGTCAAATGTGGCAAAAAAAAAAAAAAAAAACAATTAGACTAAGATGACGAAATATAAAAACAAAAACTTAGTGAGCAAGTTCAAAACAAAACACAGATTTACCAAATATATTTAACCTGGCAACAGACAATCAGACAACAAAATCCAGCCAGCCCAAGTTAAGACCATGGTTTTTTTTTTAACAACTTTTACAAAATGTTCCTTTCATAATTTCCTTGATAGAAATTCTTACTAAATTTGAACTTAAATTATACATATACCAGAAACCACCCCAAACTCACTCTTACCTTCAGTGAAGCTCCCTGTTAGGGTAATTACCACAAATACTTTCCCCTCCGGCTCCAGATCCACCTAGAAAGAAGGGAGAAAAATCATGTTACACTTTAATATTAAAGTGATTTTTTTAGGCCTTAAATATTCTTTACGGAGAGTTCCAACTTATATAAATCAAAGCCATAAATCAAATCTAAATCTTTTGTAAACAGTAGTGGAACAAGGAAACCAGTAAAAGCTCAAGAAATTGTTAAGTTTGAAAAGCGAATCTAAAAGAAAGTATCATTTTTCAGAGCTTCCTTCCTCTTGAAATTTATTCACTTCCATTTTTGGCTCTTCATGATATAGGGAAGCATTTATATATCTGGCAATTTCTTCTGAGACACTCATATCTTATGCAAATCTCTAGTAAGAGCAGCATTTTATTGAGCCATGTGACAAGTATATGAAATAGAGAAATAATAGCAACATACAAGGTAATGAACAAATGTGGCACAGTCAGCTTCAAATCTTCAGTTTTATGGAGTAAAAAGTATTAAGAGTCTCTGTCTATGCTTCCAGTAAATTCTAGTCCATTTTAAAGAAACACTGGGGAAGAAAGGTTAGGATCTTTTCATCCCTGCTCATGACTGTTGACAGGAGTACCCACATCCCTTGAAGTTATCTATCAGCTGACACATCAAGACATGCATTTTGCAAACCAGGCAGCATGAAGACTTCTCACAGGGTCTCATCCTCTGTGCACACTCCTGTTCCCCAAAGGCCTCTCGCAGCATGACGCCCAGTACAGAACAGTGCCTGCAGATCTGCTCTGATCCCCATGCTCACAGGCCGCAGGCTCTGCCCTCTTTCTGCTGGATGCTAACCCTGCTATCCACAAAAACCTCCAATCTTTACATTGTGAAGTACTTGAGGACTCAAACACATGCATTTACCCTAAAACAAATCTTGGATTCAGCCCACAGCTGCATTCCTCCCTTTAACCTTTCATCTAAAAGAAGGTGGTCAAGAGAATCTGAGTGTAGATGTGAGTGGTCATTGGTGGGCAGAGCAGCAAATTTAAATAAACTGAAAATCACCTCGTACAGTAGAAAACACCCTCACTAGACCAGGCCGCAGACTGCAGTCTGACTCTGCCTCAGTGGGTGCTGCACTAACTGGTGGGCTCCTTCCCCACCGGAGCCTCCCTGTTCTTCTCTGGCAGTCTGTGGCACCACCATTCAGCATTTCTGGCCTGAGGTACATCATTTCAAAGACCCTTAATAATGCTATTTACTGTTTTTAATGTACCTACAGGTGAACAAAGGCTCCCCCCCCAACATATTGGCCTTAGCCTAGGTCACATCACATATTTTTTATTCTAACACTACATCTGATTATCTGCTTTTCAAAATAAAAGATGACTGCTTCTTATGGGCTCAGATGCTTTATCTCTCTAAGAGCCATTCTTACAATTTGACCTTTCTCAACATGAAAGTTGTTCCCGGTGAGGTTACCATACCGTAAATTACCTGTGTGTTCACATCGACTACTTGCGCCATGACTAATGCTAACTTACAATATCCTCTTAACTATCTTGACACCACTTGTGAACCTTTATAGAACAGCTCTGAAAATAGAGCTCTCTGGAGAGATGACTAAACAGGATGTCAGTCTCTAATTGTCTCCACTCTCTGCCTTGACTTGTTTCAAGTCAAAACTATGTTATTTTTAAAAACCACTCCTTCATCTTCAATATAAAGGCCTGGCAGAGAACACACATACACTCAACCTCACAACATAAACTCCTGTTGGCACGAGAGCAGCCACTGCCAGCCTGCGGACAGACAAACAGACTGCCAGGGCGGTCTCTGCCATCCTGTACTCACAGCCGACCCATAAACTCCCTCCAATGCTGCCCCAAGGGCCCGCAAAGATGGCCACTCCACCTCGATGGCTAGGAGCTGCTCTAACAGACAAGCAAGAGTCCACCGTGCAGCATCAGAAGCGCTCGAACACAGAAGAGGTCTGCTTCCTCACCATCACGATGGACAGGCCAGATCCAATCACCATCTTCAAGCCTTGTCCATCTAGGGCAGATGTGCTAAGACACAAGACCTTAGATCCAAGCTTTACAAACTGTAGGATGAGGCTCATTAGAGGGGTATTAAAAAATGAGTGGGTTACACACAACAGAATTTTTACAGAGAAAAAGAACGAAAGTTATAAACACTGATTCACGAACTTTTGCTTGCAGCTTGGTACAAATGTGTAAGAATGGAATGGGTTTTAAGGTAAAATTGTATCCCTTACTCTTTCACAGAGAAACGTGTGGCCTTGGAACCTACAAGCCCTGTCTATACAGTCCTGATGGGGACTCTCATGATGGTTGTCTGGATACCCCAGGGATAGACAGTTCACATCAATAGCCAAACTATTTCATTTCTATAGTGCATCAAAAACTCTTTCTCTATGAGCAGAAATGCAGCAAGACCGATAATTCTCACTCACTGACTGTATGCTTGCTGTCCTATGCAGTTCTAGTGGACACTGTCTCCCTGGCTAGAATATCCATTCCACTTCTGGGAGACCACTTGAGCTTCATTTTAGAACTACCTCTCCCTCACACATAGTTTAAATGGCTCAGCAGGGATTCCACCCCTGGCTGCAGAGTGGACATGTGACCCAGACCTTGCCAATCATCAGAGCACTGAGTCCCTCCAACCAAGATGACTGGCTGGGAGCTGGCACCTTCCCTGTATCTGGCCATCAAAATAACTGCAACTCCTACCCTCAGTAGTTCCTAGCTTGGGATTTCAATTAGGAATCCTGGATCTACAAAGAAGAAACAAGATATCATGCCTGCTGCACTTCAGTCTGGAAGGACATAAACTCCAGTGGGTGTGGCACCCTTGTTGTCACCACACTAAGCTAGAGAATGAAGCCCAGGAGGAGAAGAAAGCTGGGAGACAGAAGGAGGCCAGGTCTCGATGATGTCATTTCAACCCACAGATCAGGCCCTGCTGGATTCTTCAGGACTTTTCAGTTATATGAGCCCACAAATTCCTCCTCTTTTGTTTTAGCTTGTTTGAACAGGGGATTTTTTTAAATCACTTTCATCCAAAAGACTTATCCAGAAAAAGAAAATAAATCAGTGTGTGTGTGTGTGTGTGTGTGTGTGTGTGTGTGTGTGTGTGTTACCAGGAATTGAACTGAGGATGGCAGATTCTACCACTGAGCTACACCTCCAGTCCTTGTTATTTTTTACTTTGAAATAGAGTCTCACTATATTACCTTGTGCTGGCCTCCCCTCCAACCTGCCATCCTCCTGTCTCAGCCTCTCAAGTATTGGGATTGCAAGTGTACACCACTGCACCCAGCTTAAATCAAATATTTAACAAGCCAGCCGTAGTGGCACACACCTGTAATCCCAGGACTTGGGAGGCTGAGACAGAAGGATCAATGTTTCAAGGCCAGCTTCAGCAACTTAGCAAGGTCTTATTTCAAAATAAAATAAAAAGGGCTGGGGGTGTAGCTCAGAGGTAGAATGTCCCTGGGTTCAATCCCCAATACAATACATATATACATGTATACATGTGTATGTGTGTGGTGATATATATACATACACACACACACACACACACACACACACACACACACACACACACATATATATATATATATATATATATATATATAGAGAGAGAGAGAGAGAGAGAGAGGCGCAATTATATCTCCCCTCTTCATTCTATACCCTGAAATCTGCCTCTCTTCTGTAGCCCTTATCCCAAACTGCTCAAATCCAAGGATGGATCCTTCTTCATCAAAGTTGATCTCTCTGTACTGTTTGATCCTCTCAGTAGCTTTCTCTTCAGGATTCTCCCAAGTCCCTGCTTCCAGAACACTGCTCCTGCTGATCCTGTGTCTGTCTGTCTGTCCCTCCTTCAAACATCTCTCTCTCTCTCTCACAGCCTCTAAGTCTCGCTACTCTTCAGTCTTCCTTTCTTTCCACTGGATGATTTAGACTCATGCTTTCAACACCCACCTGAGATTCGCCATCTCTGGAGTAGGACTGGGAGAAACAGAGCAGAACCTGCAAAAGTGTGTAGTGTGAAGACAGGGGCGACGTCAGCATCATTTCATGAGCCTGGAGCACAGACCTCTCCCCAAACCTGTCCATGCAGCTTCTCTGAACATCTCCATCTCAGTGTCCCACGTACCACCTAATCAACACACTCTCTTCCGTTCCCAGCCCCACCATTTACCCAGCAGCCCACACCGGAGGCCTGGGCTCCTTGCCATCAAGTCCACTTTCAGCGTTCTTCCTAAATCCTCCCCTCCCTCTCTACTCCTGGTGCCGTGCCTCATCTATCCTCTAACATGGCCTTTAAGTTTTGTCCACACTACTGCTGCCAGCAACATGTTTCAAAAATTCAAACTTGACCATGTGATTTCCTAACTTAGAATCCTTCAATGTTTCCACCCTTCCACAATACAGTCGACACTCATTAGCACGTGACATAGCTCCAGACACTGCGCCCGTTCCTACCTTCCAGTCTCAGCTCCCCCCACCAGCCCAAAGACATGCAACCTTTACTAAAGCCTGTTTGTTTGTTTGGTAGCACTGGGGATGGAACTCAGGGCCTTGCCCATGCTAGACAAGTGCTCTATCATTGAGCAACATCTCCAACCTCTTTTAATTCTTGTACATTCTTTTTAATAAACAGTATCATGAGAAGTGAATGTTCATATGTAAAAGAATTAAGTTAGACCCTGTCCTCAGAACATATGTAAACATTAACTCAAAATGGATCAAGACCTAAATGTGAGAGCCAAAACACACTTAGAGAAAAGCATAGGAATAGGTGTGCATGCTGGCGCACACCTGAAATTCCATTACTTAGGAGGTTGAGACTGGAGAAATGAGATTTGAGACCAGCCTCAGCAACTTAGTGAGACCCTCTTTCAAATTTAAAAATTTGACTCCAGTACACAAAATGAAAAGACAATTCAGAGAATGAGAGAAAACATTTGTAAATCATATGTCGGATAAAATACTTGTATC
This sequence comes from Graphiurus murinus, assembly GCA_004027655.1. Classification (NCBI taxonomy): domain Eukaryota; kingdom Metazoa; phylum Chordata; class Mammalia; order Rodentia; family Gliridae; genus Graphiurus; species Graphiurus murinus. The sequence continues at coordinate 6,442 of PVLC010034512.1, forward strand.
TAGAATATAGAAAGAAGTCTTACAACTCTATAAGACAAATACAATAATCCCATTTTTAAAATTGGCAAAGGATTTGAATAAACACTTTTTCAAAGAAGATACACAAATGAGCAATAAGAACATGAAAAAATGCTCAGCATCATTAGCTGCAAGAGAAACGTAAATCAAAAACACAATGGGAGAGCACTTCACACCCAGAAGGATGGCCAGAATAAAAAAGACAGACAATGATGTGTGTTGACATGGATGCGGAAACATTCAAACCCCGTACATTGTTGGAATATAAAACAGTCAGCCACTTTCGACAATAGTTTGGAAGTAACTCAAAACATAGAGTTAGTATACGACCCAGCAAAAACTCAGAGTTTACCTAAAAGAACTGAAAATATGTGTTCATACAGAAACCTATACAAAAATATTCATAGCATTATTATTCATAATAGCAAAAATGGAAACCTAAGTGTCCATCAATTGATTAAAGGATTAGATTGTGATCTACCCATGCAATGAGATAATTTTCATCAATAATGGGTGAGTCTTGAAAACATTTTCCTAAGTGAAAGAAGCTAGTAACAAAAGTCCGCATACTGTGTGATTCCATTTATATGAAATGTTCAGATTAAGCAAATCTACAGCCAAAGAAAGGAGATTAGTGGTGGCTTTGGACTGGAGGGAGAGTGGAAACTGGGGATTAACTGCTAATGGTATTCCTTTTAGAGGAGATTAAAATTTTTAAATTTTCTTTTTTTATCACATAGTACTTCTATGTTTAATTGTATATGCTATGTTTTATTAGTATGCTTAATTGAAAGAATGATTGCACAGATTTGTGGGGTACAGAGTGACATTTTGGTACATGTATATGTGTAATGATCAGATCAAATTAACTGGCACACCTACCACCTCAAACAGACATTATTTCTCTGTGCGGGGAATATTCAAAATCAACTCCACTAGCTATTTTGAAATATTCAATTCATTGTTGTCAACCATACTTATCTCATAGAACATTATAAATTATTTCCCTGTCCAATCGCACCCTGTACCTGTGCACACCTGTACCTATTGCTCTCCCTCCCTCCCTCCCTCAATACCCATCCCAGGCTCTAGTAACCACTCTATTCTCTGCTTCTTTGAGGCCAACTTTGCTTCTATAAATAAGTGACAATATACAGTGTTTGTCTTTCTATGCCTGAAGTATTTTACTTAACATAATATCCTCCAGTTTCATACATGTTGTTACAAATGATAAAATTTCACTGTTATGGCTGAATAATATTCAACATTCAGTTGTGTACAAATACATTTTCCTTTTCCAGTTATCCACTGATAGAGGTTGATTCCATATCTTGGCTACTGTGAACAGTACTACAAATATACATGCAAGTGCACATGTCTCTTTGGCATTCTAATATAATTTCCTCTGAATATATATCCCTAAGTGGGATTGCTGGATCATGCGGTAGTTCTGTTTCTAGTGTGCTGAGTAATCTCCATACTGCTTTCCACAATGGCTGTACGAATTTGTACTAATTTATATTCCTTCCAGCAGTGCATGGCAGCTCCCCTTTCTCCACAATCCCACTAGCATTTGTTATTTTTTTGATAACAGCCATTCTAACTGGGGTCAAATGATACTTCCCTGATGATTAGTGATGTTGAATATTTTTTTCATATCTTTTTGGACATTTCTAGGTTCTCTTTCGAGAAATGTCTATTCAGGTCATTGTGCCCTCTTTTTTTAATCAGACTTTTTTTTTTTCTGTTGTTTGAGTTCCTTACATATTCTAGAAATTAATTTCTTGTCAGTTGAAAAGACCTTCTCCCATTCTATCTTTTGTCTCTTCACTCTTGACTGTTTCCTTGGTTGTGCAGAAACTTTTTAGTTTGATCTAATCCCATTTGTCATTTTTTGCTTTCATTGCATGAGTTTTGGGAGTCATAGCCAAAAAAAATCTTTGCCCAGACCAATGTCCTAAAGCATTTCCCTATATTTCCTTCTAGTAGTTTCAAGTCTTACATTTAAGTCTGGTCCGTTTTGAGTTGTTATTTATATGTGATGAAAGGGGTCTAGTTTCTTTCTTCTACATATGGATATCTAGTATTCCCAGAATCATTTACTGAAGAAATTTCCTTTCTCCAATGTACATACTTGTTGACTGTCAAAAATCAGTTGGCTATACATATATGGATTGTAAATTTTCATTTTCAAATGTGTATCACTTATATATAATACCTCATTAAAAAAAAAAAAAACCCTGTGATCTGCTTGATTGAAATAATTTGTGTTCATCCTTCCCCTAACCAAAATAATTCCCTCCAAACAGTCCTTTGCCTCACACTCTCTCTTTTACAGTCTACCCATCAGAAAATCTTCTGTCTATTCACATGGCTTCAGCCCTTTGGGATCCCTAAATCCTGTTTCTAGTGTTCTGTACTTTGAGTCCCTGAAGACTGGCCCAGGGCCTGGTTTGCAGCAGCCCCTGAGGAAGGCGTTTTGTGACTGGATGACTCCCAGGTGCATCTTCACAGCCATCTGTCCCTGGAGCTCTGCTTGCAGCAACCTCCTCCTTGAGGAAGAGTCAATCACGTTGTGCCCACATGAATCAATGCTGCCTCAGATATCACACCTCCCTCTGTGAACTCATCCTCTGTACATGGCTGTGTGACAGCAATGCCAGGGGAGACCTGGGTTCTAGAGCTGGCTGGCTTTGTCCTACCTGGCCTGTGACTTTGGCCAAGCCATGTACCATGGCATCATGGAGGAGGGGATATTAAAAACAGAGACACACAAGCCCCACCAACAATCCGCTGATTTCAAATTCTCTAGGAAAAGTGGAAGAGAGGCATCTTCTAGTTTTAGAAGATTTCCATGAGTGACTCTGAAATAGCTAGACCATTGACCGTCAACTAGGAATCCTGAGCTAGATACTCTGAGTGGCCGATCCCAACTTTTAAAGCTCTGATTCCATGTTTTCCTCCGAAAGCTTCTAGTTGTCACCCCTGAGTCACTGGGACCACCATTCTTCTAGGTTTACAGGCTAAAATTCCAGCAGTCACCCTGGCTGGATGCACCCGAGGGCCTGTCTTTCCATTCCCTAACTCACTAGAGGATGTTTGTCCCTGCAGGATGCCCTCGCTCATCTTTTGTTCTCCAATCATGATACAACCCCCAAATATACAAGCAAGAACTGTCTATTCCTGACTCTCACGCACCCTTTCAAAAGTGCCATTCTCGATGGGCGTAGTGACACACGAATGTAATCCCAGCACTTGGGAGGCTGAGATAGGAGGATCACAGATTCTTGGCCAGCCTCAGCCACTTAGTCAGGCCCTCTGCAACTTAGTGAGATCCTGTTTCAAAATAAAGAATGCAAAATAGGGCTGGGGGTGTAACTCAGAGGTAGAATGTCCTTGGGTTCAATCCCCAGTATATATATATTCATATATATATATGTATATATATTCATATATTCACATTCAATCCCGTGTGTGTGTGTGTGTGTGTGTGTGTGTGTGTGTGTAGTGCCATTCTCACCAACTTTGCCCCAGCAAGGATTCTATGGGACCTTTAGAATAAACTTCCCCTACTCCACAGGCTTTCAGGGCCACCTGGGATCCCTTGGGACTGACTCCCTACTAATCTACCCAAACCTCTTCCTGAAAACTCCATTCTGTGGACCTGCTCTTGTTGCCAGGCCCATCCCATCTCCACTTTCCACTGCACACCCACACCTTCACTCCAGCTGTGAGCTCTGCTTGGAAAGCCTCTGTCTCATCTCTTCACCCACTTGTCCATTCATTTATACCTCCACCAAATGGCTCCCAGGGTGGGGACCCTTGCCAGGTGCTCAGGATTTCCCAGAGTAGCTCCCTATGGTGACAGGTGGGACCGGAGGGAGAGGATGCAGCCCAAGAGCAGAAAAGGAGTGGAATTGTAGCCAAAGACAAATTGACATCCACACTGACCCCTTCAGTCTCAAAACTCCTACATTAACTGCTGTCTCAATACTTATCTGTGCCCAGGAAAGTTAGTTTAGGCTAACTTTTCATATATTTATATCTCATCACTTGCAATAAGTCTGTAAATCCCATTCCAGCAGGATCCTACACTCTGGTCCCAAGGGGCCTAGCAAAATTTCTTGAACCAAATAACGAACCAACAAATCTGCTGCATAGGTAGGCCATTTGACCACTCCAATTTCCTCACCTGTAAGATAGGATTTTATCCTATTTGCTACAGGATAAAATACTATGTGAAAGCACTTTGTAAATAATAATAATAATAAAAAGCACTTGAAGCTGGCTCCAAGGAATATCAGTGATGTGAGAACTATAGGGCAGACTGCTTAGGAATTATAGTGTTAAGTTTGATATAGCTACCAGATCTTCAACACACACACACACACACACACACACACACACACACACACTGCCACACACATACACTCTTTGCAGAAGTTGGGTAAGTCACATCCCTGGTTCACCTCCTTGTCCATGAAATGAAGGTGTTTTCTGAAAAACCTTTTTAGCTCTGATGTTCCATGATTTTAAACAAGCTTGGATAAAAACCTGCCCACAGGGTTCTAAGGAAACATTCATTTAATTAACCAGTAATAATTTATAATCGTTTCCCTTCACAAAAGGCATTAGAATTTATCACAGTCAGGAAACTTCTAGCTATTCAATATTCTTCTCAGCCTGGAACATGCAGGAGGACTCTAGAATATGAAAAGAAAAAAACAAAAAGCCTTTATTTGAATGAAAGTAGAAGGTTCACTAGACTCCAAAGGCCCTGAGCAGACCTCAGTGGTTTGTCTGGGTGGCTGTTTTCTACATCTTGCATGAGGGATACCTAACAAAGGAACCTAAGAACATGAGAAAGCATTTCATGATTCTCTTCTAGCTGAAACTGGCTTAAATAAGAGTTCAAATACCTATAGGGGGAAAATATTTTTTTACAGAATTGTACCAATAACCTATAAGGAGATTTGCAGCCACATTCTTTAAAAATAAAAATAACAGCTTCCTCTGAAGCTCTGACACTGTGCTGGAGCCCTGCAGTGCGTGACCTACATTATCTCTCACTGTCACCACCTGCAGGGGAAGTGTCACCGTCCCCAGCACACAGATGGAAAAATGGAGGCTCGGTGAAGTGACAGAATTGGCCACGGTGTGAAGGCCAAGCCAAGATTCAGAGGCTGGAAAGACCCCACAATGGGGCTTCACCGGATTCCCTCAAGGCTGCTGGATGGCTCCTGTCTAAGGTCTGCCCGCTGCCTTCTGTTTCACCCCCAGCTGCCCGGGCTTCTGGCACATGAGGTGCTCCATAACCCATCTCCCTGGGGGCCCTAAGCACCTCACAGTGCTCCCCCAAAACTGCTGCCAGCGTTCGAGCCCCATCTCTTCACTCCGAGGCCAGGAGGGGCGTCACCAGCCTGACGGTGTGGCTCAATGGCTCCCACAGGGGCATGAGGCAGGAGCTGCCAAGTGAGGCAGCTCAGGGGCCATGGCTCAGCTGCAGACACACACACACGACACACACATGCTTCAAGTGGGAGGCTTCTGAAGGAGCAGGGGCCATGAAGCAAACACTTCGTCTACTGCCTGTCTGCACTCATTTCTATAACATTACACTGTTTTCTGTGTTAGAAGCCCACTAGGCAGTATCACAGATTTAAAATGACCATGGCAAACTAAACAGGAGAGTAGGGCAAATTAAAAATAACCATGGCAAAACTAAACAGGAGAGTGGGGCTTATTAAATCTGGCTGATTTAAAATGAAAGAAAACACTAGCATTATCTTAGTGACTAAATCCTTGGTCCACCCCTTGCCCTGCTGAATCTGGACCCTGTGTGAGTGGTCACGGGAGGAGCCATGGCTGTGGTCCCAGCACTGGCATGGCCAACTTGCCACATGGGCAAGTCCTCTAGCTTCTGCACCTCAAAAATAAGGAGGACTGAGCCTTTAACTCCTTTTCATATCTAATATCCTGTGACTTCAAGTCAGAGGGTTTCTGAACTTCGCAGAGCATGTAAAGATGTTTGAAGACTACTAACAAACCGGTTTCAAGTATACAGACGTAAGGCTCAGAGTAACTCTTCCCCACCACAGCTAAATATACCCACAAAGTCACTGCAAATTTAAATTCAGAATTATTCCAACTCAGAGCCCATTCTTCTATGCTCTAGCAAAAAGGCATATCTTTTAACAAAAGTAAAGCTTTTACAATAAAATGTATTTTTCTAAATTCCCCTGCCAATAATGAAAAAAAATCAGAAATAAATAGTCAAAATTGGATACCTCTGAGGACTAAAATATTTTTTCTCTGTCAAAAAAAGGACTAAAAGCCGGGCGTGGTGGCCCACGCTTGTAATCCCAGCATTCGGGAGGCTGAGACCGGAGGATCCGGGTTCGTGGTCAGCCTCAGCTACCTAGTGAGGCACTCCACAACTTAGTGAGACTCAGTTTCAAAATAAAGAATAAAAAATAGGGCTGGGGGTATAGCTCGGAGGTAGAATGCCCCTGAATTCAATCCCCAGTACCACAAAAAAAAAAAAAAAAAAAAGAGGACTAAAGGTACAAAATGATCTAGCGTATGTGACAGTGTGGCATGCACCTCAATCTTTTATTTAAAAATGTAAATGTAAATTAAATGGACACCTTAGGCTTTTCAAAAAGCACTCTGCTACAGTTCCTTCCCCTAATATCACAAGTTTCATTCTGCACCTTTGTGAAGACAGACAGAGGCTCTGAAAGGATATGGCCAACCCATCAGCCGGCCCAGAGTTTCTAGTGGCCTTGGAGGACCAATAAGAGTGGGCCATGTTTTGGAGAAGTCAAATGTCCATCCTGGAAACCAGCAGAGGATCTCAGGAGAACACCAGCTACCAGGCCAGGCTCTGTCCTCCAGAACTAAGAAAGAACCTTCCCCCTGCTCCAGTAAGAAGCCTCAAAGGAGCTCATGCCAGAGCAGGTGAGCGAGAGAGAGGAGCCCTGCTAACTGTGGACTCCCCACACCAATGTCCCCCCACATCAAAGTACACTTCCAAAAGGCACTTTCTGCATGAGCCCATCTTTTTCTGCTATGTAGACCCTCCAGAAAGAAGGTTGAGTCTGTCCCTTTCAGAAACAGCTATTAAACTAAAGGGACAGAGGTCCTTGTGATCCTGGCTGGGGAGGAGAATGTTCCCAGGCTCACTATTCCTGCTCAACAGCCTTACAGCCTTTGGGTTGCCTGGGGATCGCTGTCAGCCCCACCACTGTGTCTCCTTCTGAAGGGAACTACCAAGAAAGGAAAAATATTGGCTATAAAGAGTCTAGTAAAGCTGGGCATGGTGGTGCACACTTGTAATCCCAGTAGTTGGGAGGCTGAAACCCGAGAATCAGAGTTTGCGGCCAGCTTCAGCTACCTAGTGAGGCCCTCCACAACTTAGTGAGACCCTGTTTCTAAATAAAGAATAAAAAATAGGACTGTGGATGTAGCTCGGAGGTAGATTGCCCCGGGTTCAATCCCCAGTCTAGTAAGTTTTCCACTGATGATAAGTCACATTTTTAGAATAAATAGAGGTATCTAAAATATTTGCAATGCAATAATTACTCCTTCCTGCCCTGCAAGATGTCAGGGTGTTTTTTTTAAAAAGGATATAATTAAGCCCAGAATTATTCTACATTGTTGATCATGCATTTGCAATGGAGGAAGATGACAAAAGCCCTAATAAACCCAAAAGCAAAGAATAAGTCAAAACTATGTACTTAGCATACATAAGAATTTCAAGATGTTTTACAGACTTGTCCACTTAATTACTCATTGCTCACTCTCTAGGTCATCTATGAAAGACTCTGAATCTGCAGGGGCAAGTATTTATCCAAGAGTTATTTTATAATACCTATACTCCTTTTGGTCTTCTGTAGGAAAGAAAAGATGAAAAACCCATAAAAGAAGGGACATTTGTGCCATGCCTAGAAATTCAGGTAGCAGTTTCCAGATGGACTGGGGAAGGGGGGCAGGGACACATATGAATACACACAGGACCTAGCAGGGGTGACATATGGTTAAATGTAGGCTGTGTAAATGAGACATGTCAGATACAGGGTTGGAAACGAACTATCAGATAATATTGGCCTCATGACACCTGGGAGGCTAGACCTTATCCTGGGCTAATGAGGAAACACTCAGGTGTTCCATCAGCAAAGTTATAACCTCATACCCACATGTCAGATCCTTATAGATGGGATGCTAGGGTTATAAGGAGGAGAAGTTGGTGGTGGGATACATATTCAAGGGCTATTCCAGTGGTCTTAATGAAGGGTGGTGGTGACCTGAACAAGTCCACAAAAGAGGGGATTGAGAGGAGGGAGGATAGGGGAAATACAGAGGAGGAAGCCACAGCTGGACTCTGACTGACAAAGGTGGGATGCAGAGTGAAAGAGGAGCCTCCAGGGCTGAGGACGATTCCTGTACCATTAACTGAGAGGGGCTCCAAGAGAATGAGAAGATCTGGAGGAAAGCTAGATCTCAATGTGTGACTGCTACCCATGTGAGCTGAGCATCTAGTGGGCTGCCCTTAGCTGTTCCCTGGAATTCAGATGGAGAGGGAGGTACGGCACCAAGTTACAAATTACAACCCAGGGCTCTTCCAACTGAATAGATCAGTGGTAATAGGTAAGTACATCAAAAGCACTCCTCAGACCAAGAGAAGGAGCAACTACTGAGCCAGGGCACAGCTCTACCTGGGAAGTGGCACCTGCATTGAGACCTAAAGGCAGGTTTCCATGAGTGGCAGGCGAAGTCATTCTGAGAGGGCAGAGCTGCCATCAGAAAACACACCAAAGCAGTGTGTTCGAGCAGTGTCACATGGAAACGTAAGAGATCAGGCTGGAGGCACCCACAGGAACTTGTGATCGTCCTGTCTCAGGCTCCCAAGGACTGGGATTACAAGTATGCACCACCACACCCAGCTCTAGAGTTTGTTTGTTTGTTTGCTTATATGCTTTTATTGGTGCATTATAGTCTCACATCATAATATAAATCATTTTGCAAACATGCACAAGCATTTGGTGGGCTTTCCCCCAGCTCCCTATGCATCCCTCTCTTCCTCATACAGGATACCAAGATTGACATTGGTATTCTCCCATATGAATATAAAGCCAGTGGTAGTTAATTCCTTCATTGATCCTCACTCTGCACCCCCCCTTCCCCTAGTCCACCTCCCTGGCTCCACTAAAGTTTCTCCTTCATTATCTGAAGTCCCTCTGGTATTCTAATTACTCCCTAGCTTCCACATATTAAAGAAAATATATGACCCTTCACTTTCTGTGACTGGCTAATCTCACTTAATGTAATGTTCTCCAAGTCCTTCCATTTTCCTTCGAATGACATAATTTTGTTCTTTATTGCTGGGTAGAATTCCATTGTGTGGATAGTCCATACTTTTGTAATCCATTCATCTGCTGATGGACACCTAGATTGGTTCCATAATTTGGCTCTTGTGAATTGTGCTGCTATGACATGGATATGCATATGTTACTGTAATTCTCTGATTTCAGTCCCTTTAGAAAGATACCCAGGAGTGGTATAGCTGGATCATATGGTGGATCCATTCCCAGTTTTCTGAGGAATCTCCACACTGATCTCCATAGTGGCTGAATTAATTTTCAACCCCACTAACAGTGTAGAAGGGTTCCAATTTCCCCACATCCTCACTAGCACTTACTGTTTTTTGACTTTTTGATGATTGCCATTCTGATTGGGGTTAGATGGAATCTCAGTGTAGTTTTTATTTGAATCTCCCTGATTGCTAATGATATTGAACATTTTTCATGTATCTATTGAGCATTTGTATCTTTTCTTTTGTGAAGTGTCTATTTAGTTAAATTGCCCATTTCTTGATTGGGTTGTTTGCTTTTTTAGTGTAAAGTCTTTTAAGTTCTTTCTATATTCTAGATATTAGTCCTCTATCAGAGGAATAACTAGCAAAGATCTTTCCCCATTATATAGGGTTTCTCTTTAGACTTTTGGTGGTTTCCTTTGATGAGCAGAACCTTTTTAGTTTAATACCATTCCATTTATTAATTCTTGTTTTAATTTCCTGAGCTATGGGGATCTTGTTAAGGAAGTTTCTACCTGTGCCTACATGTTGGAGTGTTGGACCTATGTCCTCTTCTTCACTAGAGGTTTTGATGGAGATTAACATGTAACATCTCAAATGATGGAGATTAACATGTAAAGGGGACATTTTGTCCACTGGATCAGTGAATAGGGAGAGAGCTATGGTCTAGAAATATGAATAGCACCAGAAGTATGAAATTAGGAGAGACTAAAACCATTAGAGAAAG
>PVLC010034513.1:0-16862 GCA_004027655.1 Graphiurus murinus
CGCTTGTAATCCCAGCATTCGGGAGGCTGAGACCGGAGGATCCGGGTTCGCGGCCAGCCTCAGCTACCTAGTGAGGCATTCCGCAACTTAGAGAGACTCGGTTTCAAAATAAAGAATAAAAAATAGGGCTGGGGGTGTAGCTCAGAGGTAGAATGCCCCTGAGTTCAATCCCCAGTACCGCAAAAAAAAAAAAAAAAAAGAAAATATACATTTTTTATTATCTTTTATAATTGCATGATTTCCTTTACTAATGCTATTTCCCTATGAATCTGAATAGCTATTTGAGGTCACTTGCTTCAGCCTAAAGAATTTCCTTTAGTATTTTTTATAAGGCAAGTCTTTGAGCGACAAATTCTGTTTTTATCTATAAATCTTCATTTAACCTTCATTTTGAAATGGCCATTTCATCAATGTCCAGTTTTATTAGACCTAGAATTCTTGGTTGCTGGGGCTTTTCTTTGATCACTTTGAGTATGTTATGGTACTGCTCTGGCCTCCACTGTTTCTGCCAAGAAGTAGCTGCTAACCTTACTGGAGCTCCCTGCGAAGTGACGAGTCTGTTTTTCTTTTTATGCTTTCAAGATTTTCTTCTTGTCTTTGACTTTGAACATTTTTACTATGATAGTTCTTTTTGTGGGCCTCTTTGTATTTATCCTACTTGAGTTCATCAAGCTTTCTAAGTGTATAGGTTATTATTTTTGGAAATTGGGGAAGCTTTAGCATCATTTTTTTCAAATGTTTCTTTCTGTTCCTTTTTCTCTCCTCTCCTATTACTCCTATTATGCATATGTTGATGTACTTAATCATCTCCTGCATTTCTCAGAGGCTCTGCTCATTTCTCTTCATTCTTTTGTTTTCCCTATTCTTTTTTTTTTTGCGGTACTGGGGATTGAACTCAGGGGCATTCTACCTCCGAGCTATAACCCCAGCCCTTTTTTTTTTTTTTTTTTTTTTTTTTGCGGTACTGGGGATTGAACTCAGGGGCATTCTACCTCCGAGCTACACCCCCAGCCCTATTTTTTTATTCTTTATTTTTGAAACCGAGTTTCACTAAGTTGCAGAGTGCCTCACTAGGTAGCTGAGGCTGGCCGCGAACCCAGATCCTCCAGTCTCAGCCTCCCGAATGCTGGGATTACAAGCGTGCGCCACCACGCCCGGCTCCTTTTTTTTATTCTTTATTTTGAAACCGAGTCTCACTAAGTTGCAGAGTGCCTCACTAGGTAGCTGAGGCTGGCCGAGAACCCAGATCCTCAGGTCTCAGCCTCCCAAATGCTGGGATTACAAACATGTGCTACCATGCCCAGCTTTTTCTCCCTATTCTTCAGTTTGCATAATCTCTATCAACCTATCTTCAAATTCACTAATTCTTTTTTCTACCAATTCAAATCTACTGTTGAATGCCTGAATGTCTCTATTCTGGTTATTGTACTTTTTTTTTTTTTTTTTTTTTTGGTACTAGGGATCGAACCCAGGAGCATTCTACCTCGAAGCTATTCCTTCAAACCTTTTTATTTTTCATTTTGAAACAGGGTCTCACTAAATTGCTGAGGCTGGCCTCAAATCTGTGATCCTCCCATCTCGGCCTCCCAAGTACCATGATTACACACCTGGCTTGATTATTGTACTTTCAACTCCAGAATTTTCATTCAGTCCTCTCTTATAACTCCTATCTCTTTGCTGATAATTCTCCATTTCATGAAACACCATCATCCTACCTTCCTTTACTCCTCTGTCATCATGCTTCCCTTTAGCTCTATGAATTTATAATGGCTTCTTTGAAACCTTTTTTGTTAAATCTGGATTTTGTTCTCACTCACAGGCAATTTCTTTTTTTTTTTTTTTTGCAGTACTGGGGATTGAACTCAGGGCAGTCTACCTCCGAGGTACACCCCCCGCTTTATTTTGAAACCGGGTTTCACTAGGTTGCAGAGTGCCTCACTAGGTAGCTGAGGCTGGCCGCGAACCCGGATCCTCCGGTCTCAGCCTCCCGAATGCTGGGATTACAAGCATGCGCCACCACGCCTGGCTCACAGGCAATTTCTATTGCTTTTTCCACTGGACATGTCATACTTTCCTGTTTCTTTGTAAGGCTCATAATTTTTTGTTAGAAAATGGACATTTTAGATAATACAATACAGCTACTTAGGAACTAGTGCCCACTCTCCAGGACTTACTATTTGCTTGTTTAGTGACTGGCTGGTTATTTTATTTCTCCCACACAATGTTAAGACCTATGATGTTCCTCCCAGGAACGTATGCCCCAGTCATGTTGGGAAGACAGTAGTTTTAGTAGGGTTCTCTTCTTCTCTACCCATGATCACATCCAGCTGCCAAACTCCACTAACTGTGACTTATTATTCTCTTATTTTCAACAAAGTATGCCCTAGGCATAACTTGCTCTGCAAACTACTTCTATCAAACTAGCTGTTTTGAAGGAATTCTTTCTGAAGTCAACATTTAACATTGAACATATTCTGATCCCAGGAGAGCGCCTCCCATCTATCTTTGTCTTTTTTTTTTTTTTTTTTCTTTTGGTGGCACTGGGGATTGAACCCAAGGGCGTTCTACCTCAGAGCTAAATCTCCAGCCTTATTATATTGTCTATTTTGAAATAGGATCTCACTAAGTTGTGGAGGACCTTGTGATGCTAAGGTTGGCCCTGAACCTGTGATCCTCCTGTCTCAGTCTCCCAAGTAGGGAGATTACAAGTGTGTGCCACCATGTCCAGCTCGCCATCTGTCTAGTTTCCTGATTATTTCTTGCAAAATGGAAGTCATACAGCCTAAGCTATAACTTCATTAAATCCACAAATCTTCCAATTGCTTCTCATTAAAGTTTCCCACATTCTCAAGAGTGCCCATAGGCATCAACTTCTCCACACAGTGTTGTATATAAAGTGACTTCCTTTGGGAAAGATTAGGAACAATCAGCCAGGCGTGGTGGCGCACATTTGTAATCCCAGCATTTGGGAGGCTGAGATCGGAGGATCCGAGTTCGTGGCCAGCCACCGCTGCTTAGTGAGGCCCTCTGCAACTTAGTGAGACCCTGTTTCAAAATAAAGAATAAAAAATAGGGCTGGGGGTGTAGCTCGGAGGTAGAATGCCCCTGGGTTCCATCCCCAGTACTGCAAAAAAAAAAAAAAAAGATTAGGAACAATCTAGGTTTTTGTTTTTTGTTGTTGTTGTTGTTGTTGTTGTTTTTGTGGTACTGGGGATTGAACTCAGGGGCATTCTACCTCTGAGCTACACCCCCAGCCCTATTTTTTATTCTTTATTTTGAAACAGGGTCTCACTAAGTTTGCAGAGTGCCTCACTAGGCAGCTGAGGCTGGCCGCGAACCCGGATCCTCCAGTCTCATCCTCCCAAATGCTGGGATTACAAGCGTGCCCTCCAGTCTCATCCTCCCAAATGCTGGGATTACAAGCGTGCACCACCACACCCGGCTCAATCTAGGTTTTTGTTTGGTTGGCTGGTTTTTGGTTTTGGTGTTAGGGATTCAACCCAGGTCTCCTATAGGCTCTCTACCACTGAACTACACCCACAACCAAGAGCTATCAGTTTTTTGTTTTGTGGTACTGGGGACTGAACCCAGAAGCATTCTACCTCTCAGCCCTTTTTATTTCTTGTGGAGTTTTTTGTTGTTTTGGTACTGGGGATTGAACCCAGGGGTATTCTACCTCTGAACTACATTCCCAGCCTGATTTTATATTTTGAAACAGGGTCTTACTAACTTGCTGAGTCTGTCCTCGAACCTGTGGTCCTCCTATCTCAGTCTCAGCCTACTAGGATTACAGGAGTGTGCCACCATGCCCAACTTATTTTTTTGTTTTGAAACAGGATCTCGCTAGGTTGTTGAGGCTGGCCTTCAACCTGTAACCCTCCTGTCTCAGTCTTGAGCTGTTGGTTTTAAGGCTTTTCTCCTCAGTCAATATCCCTGAGCCAGGGTTCCAGAAATGGGGAAGGGGGCTATGGCAAGCTTCTCTCTGAGGACTTCACTCTAGGACTGCGCGTTTCATTGGAAGGGGGCTGATGGAGATACGTTAATCTGAGACTCAGTTTGTCATTCCTGCTGTGGAACCAGCAGTTCACAATCCAGGGCTGGGGCAAGAGTGGGTGGGGCCTAAATTATCTCAGTATTCCACATCTGGTTCCATAAGGGACTGGGTGGAAAGATGATCCAGGACTCAGTCTCAGCAACAAGTAGCTCTGGACAGGATGAAAAACTGAAGTCTTAAGCCAGACATGGTGGTGCGCGTTTGTAATTCCAGTACTTGGGAGGCTGAGACAGGAGAATCACAGGTTCTCAGCCAGCCTCAGCTACTTAGTGAGGCCCTCCACAACTTAGTGAGAACGTGTTTCAAAATAAAGAATAAAAAATAGGACTAGGAACCGGGCAAGGTGGTACACGCTTGTAATTCCAGTACTTGGGAGGCTGAGACAGGAGAACCACAGGTTCTCAACCGGCCTCAGCTACCTAGTGAGGCCCTCCACAACTTAGGGAGACCCTGTTTCAAAATAAAGAATAAAAAATACGACTGGGGGTATAGCTCAGAGGTAGAATGCCCCTGAGTTCCATCCCCAGTACCGCAAAAAAAAAAAAAAAAAAAAAAAAAAATAGGACTAGGAATGTAACTCATAGGTAGAATGCTCCTGGGTTCAATCCCCAGTACCACAAAAAAAACAAAAACAAAACAAAACCTGAAGTCCAGTCCCTTCTGGGAAGAAAGCACGCTGGCTGGAACCTGGGGGACAGAGGCCCTGCATTTCGTGTTATGCATTGCAATAGACTGAAGTGGAATCTCCACCTCACTAAGTTGGGAATGGGAAGGGAGAGAGGGACTTTGCTTCAGATATCACTTCCTCTCACTTTTCTTACCAAATTTTCAGATTTTTGTGAATAGATATTTCTTCGTTTGTTGTTGCCCTTAGAACCATTTCCAAAAGGTTTCTGCTGTTATTAATAATTTTCACCGTTTTGCAGGGGAATGGGTCAGTGGACTCCTCATGCCATTCTGCTGGAATTCTATCCTGTCTAAGGCTGCTTTTGCATATAACAGCGGAGGCAAAGGGCTGAATAGTTCCAATAGAGATCCCATGGCCTGCAATGCTGAGAAGATTGACTATGTGGCCCCATACAGAAAACGTCTGCCAGCCAGAAGCCACAGGGCATGCCTGTAATCCTAGTACTTGAAAGGCTGAGAAGAGGATTGAAGGTTAGATACCAGCATCAGCAACTTAGGGAAACACTCAGCAACCAGCAAGACCCTGTTTCAAAATAAAAATAAAATAGGTCCGGGGGTGTAGCTCAGACATAAAGCTCCTGGGTTCAACACCCAGTACCAAAAAAAAAAGAAAAAGTCTGCCAACCCTTGACTTAGGTCACTGCTGCCAATGCTGCTGGTCCATGGACCACACTGAGTAGCAAGGACTTACAATTACTTGAGAAGTAGGGCTGCACTGGCTAAGAATATAGTTCAAAATCCAAAATCTTCACAGTGCTCTGTAAATATAGGGACAAAAACAAAGTGGTTTTTCTATGTGCCCAACAATCAACACAGAAGACTTCTGGGACCTCTTGTCACAAGAAGTATATGGGCATATCGCTGGTAACCAATCAATCCTTTCTTTTCTGCAGCAGACACCAGCTGGGTATTCTCTAATTCAATTTAATTCTGATATGATCTATCTAGAGGACACAACCTACCTAGAGAGGCAGTGTCAGATCCCACTGCCTCCCGCCTCCCACAGATGCCAGTCTCAAGTCCCAGGTTGCTTTACTTGTGCTTTTGACCAACCTGCTATAAATCAGGGTTCCCACACCCCCTCTTTGGGTTCAGTTAATTTGCTAGAGCACTTCACAGAACTCAGGGAAACACTTATGTTTACCTATTTATTATAAAGGATATTACAAGGGCCACAGATGAAAAGATGCGTAGGGCAAGGCATGTGGGAAGGGATGCAGGGTTTCCACGCCCTGTCCTGGTGGCCACCTTCCCAGGAACCCCCACATCCACATGTTCATCTATCTGTAGTTCTTCAAACTCTGTCCTTTCAGGGGTTTATGGAGGCTTCATTACATAGCTATGCTTGATCAAATCATTGGCCACAGGTGATCCTAACCTTCAGCCCCTCTCCCTCCTCCACATTAGGGGTGGAGCTGAGAAGTCCCAAACTTCTAAGCCAGCCTGGGTCATTCTAATGACCAGCCCCAATCCTGAGACTACCTAGAGCCAGCCAGCACCAGTCATCTCCTTAGCATACAAAAAGGCGCTTATCACTTTGGAGATTCCAAGAATTTTAGGAGTTGTGTGTCTAGAAAGCTGTCCAAAACCTTGTTCCACCATGCCACAGGTACCTGCCTCACTGGGTTGTTGCTAGGGTTAAAGTCTGACAGAAAGTATTCAACAAACCATAGCTGTTATCATGCTAGATACTTATGGCAATAAGTATTAAGTACCATCTCTTTCCTCACAGAGTTGTTTTTTTTTTTTTTTTCCAGAAAACTTCAGGCTTAGCAAAGAGAAACAAGTATAGACTTTCTGATAACCAAGATGTAACTTTTAATACCTTGGGTACATAATATTATCTAATGAAATAAAACAAACCAAAAAAAGAAACTCCCTCCAGTGTAAGCTTAAACTTGACGCTATAAACCAAAATTCGCTACTAGGAACGCTTCCAGCCTCTTCCAATAACAATGAATGAAACATTCAGGAAGTGCTAAACTCGAAAGCCCCACGTGAAAAAGCACCAACTGGCTTTAACCTGTGGATCTGGGCCTAGATGGTTCCTTCCGGTTCTGACTGTCTCCGTCTATGCCCACGGGATGATATAAACAGAATCCCTCGAGCGTCCACCTCGACTGTCGCCAGGGCCAAGGCACCCCGGGCAGCCGGCTGCGGGGACAGCGCCGGGCTCCCCCTCGCCGCAGCCCGTCGGGGCTGCCGCCCGGTTACCTCGCAATTGAACTCCATCTCGGCGTCCATGGTGACGATCCGCACCGTGAACGTCTTGGGCTGCTTCCTCTTGAGCGAGCTGAAACTCATGCGGGAAGCGATGGCCCCGGCCATGGCGCGGGGCTCAGGCCTGGGACCCTCGCGCCCCGAGGCCTGCGATCCGGACCGGTTAGCCCCCCTGGAGGAGCTGCACAGGCCTCAGGGCCACCATGGTGGCCGGCCGGCCGGCCCGAGAGCTCTCTGGGCTGTGCGGGTCCCCCGCGGCCAGCATGGACCGCGAGGACCCCGGCCCGAGAGCGGGAAAGGGCGCTGGGGGGCAGGCCCTGACGGCGGCGGGGAGGGGACGCTGGCCGGGGCCGACGGGCCGGGCTCAGCCCGCCACTACGGGATTCCGATCCGGAATGCCCGGGCCAGGAACCCTAGACGGCGGCGGCTGGGACCCGGCGCGCCTCTCAGCGCCAGACGGGAGTCCCGGGGCCGCGCTGGAGTTGGGCACGCACGCGCGCGCGTGGCTGTCACTGGTCCACGACCCGCGCGCGCGCCCGCGGCGAGCGCCTCCTCGGGCTTCCCAGAACGCTACACACACATCGCAATCTAACCCTCCAGCTGTTTCCCAGAAACCGTGATAGGCTGAAAATTCCAAAAGAGGCGGGACTTTATCTCTGTCCCGCCTCCTGTAGGGAGACTCCACCAGTTGGAAGTTGTGTTCTCGCTGGGGGCGCGGGCCTGTGCTGGGCGTTGAGTGGCTACAGCTGCAGTCGCTCGGAACGCTTTTGTTCGCCAAGGGTCGGCCTACTCCAGCAAGACTGGTTGCGGCGGCGCATCGCGGCGCGCCCTTCCCGGGCAGCTACGTAAAGGCTGGTCCCGGGCGCCCGAGCCCCTCTCGGAGGTACAGTCCTTCCGACTGCGTACGCGCGACAGCAGCGACCAGGGCCTGGGGTCCCGACACCGGCGGATATTTCCGTTTGACACTTAATTACGCATACTCACCTCTTTTTCGCAAACTTTTAAAACACCTGTGGAGGCCTATTAGGATGCCGGCGCTTTCCCGCCCGATCCTTCTGCTTCTCTAGGAGAATCAGCGTTCCCAACGCGGATGGTTTGGGGCGGCTTCACCCGATGGTTGAGGGTAGAATGCCCCTGGTTTGCTCAGGGGTAGAACATCCCTGGTTTCAATCCCCAGTACCACAAATAAATAAATAAATGATTTAAAATAGCCAGAAGTGAGCCGGGCGTGGTGGCGCACGCTTGTAATCCCAGCATTCGGGAGGCTGAGAACAGAGGATCCGGGTTCGAGGCCAGCCTCAGCTATCTAGTGAGGCACTCCGCAACTTAGTGAGACCCGGTTTCAAAATAAAGAATAAAAAATAGGGCTGGGGGTGTAGCTCGGAGGTAGAAAGCCCCTGTGTTCAATCCCCAGTACCGCAAAAAAATAAAAATAGCCAGAGGTGGTGTTACACGACTGTAATGCCAGTACTTGGGAGGCTGAAACTGAAGGGTCTAGGTTTGCCATCGCGTTCACAGCAACGTAACAAGACTCTCAGCAACCTAGTGAAGACCCTGTTTCAAAACAAAAAACTAAAAAAGGGCTGGAGGTATAGCTCGGAGGTAGGACACCGCTGAGTTCAAGCCCCAGCACCACAAAAAATAAGTAAAGTAAAATAAAAAGGGCTGTGAGTGTACTTGAAGGTAGAATGCCCCAGAGGCTCAATCCCCAGTATCAAAATTTTTTTTCTTAACTTCTTCCTCCTGTTTCTTTCCTTCCTTCCTTTCTTTCTTTCTTTGCAACGAACTGTTTGTGTTGCCCAGACTGGTCCAGAACTCCTGACCACTCAAGGAATCCTCCTGTCAAAGCCTCCAGAGTAGCTAGGAATAAAACCTGAGGCACCAGGCATGGTTAAATTCTATTTTTAAATAACTCTTGCTGGAGCCGGGCGTGGTGGCGCACGCTTGTAATTCCAGCATTTGGGAGGCTGAGACTGGAGGATCCGGGTTCGCGGATCCTAGTGAGGCACTCCGCAGCTTAGTGAGACCCTGTTTCAAAATAAAGAATAAAAAATAGGGCTGGGGGTATAGCTCAGAGGTAGAATGCCCCTGGGTTCAATCCCCAGTACCACAAAAAATAAATAAATAAATAACTCTTGCTGGATGTGGTGGCACATCCCTGTAATTCCAATACTTGGGGAGCTGAGACAGAAGTATCACAGGTTCAAAGCCAGCCTCAGTAATTTAGTGAGGCTAAGAAATAAAAAAACGGTCTGGGCATGTAGCTCAGAGTTAGAATACCTTTGGGTCCAATCCCAGGTAATACAAAAATAAATAAAAGCTCTTCATGGAAGACATGTATATATTTTGATTGAACAATAAGTATTCCATAAATGCTCTGATAGCATCACCCCCCACTCCACAGATGAAGAAACTGAGGCTCCACATAATTGAGCTTCTTGGTGTCATCCAGATAGTGAGGCACAGTTAGAACTGGAACCCAAGACTAGCCCACCCAAGGTCAACTGGTATTATCCACTTTGCTGCCGGCACTGAGGTTTCTTGTTTTTGTTTTTGTTTTTTTGGTTTTTTTTTTCTTTTTGCGGTACTGGGGATTGAACTCAGGGGCATTCTACCTTCAAGGTATACCCCCAGCCCTATTTTTTTATTTTTATTTTGAAACCGGGTCTCACTAAGTTGCAGAGTACCTCACTAGGTAGCTGAGGCTGGCCTCGAACCGAGATCCTCTGGTCTCAGCCTCCCAAATGCTGGGCTTACAAGCATGCACCACCACGCTCGGCTTATGCACTGAGGTTTCTAAATTTTCCCTGTTGTAGCTTGAAGAAATAGAGTAAAGCCAGGCATGATGGTGCACATCTGTAATTTCAATACTGAAAGGTTAAGACAGGATAATCACAGGTTCAAGGCCAGTCTCAACAACTTAGCAAGGTACTTTGCTAAATTGACCCTGTTTCAAAATAAAAAATAAAGCTAGGCCTGGTGGCCCACATTTGCAATTCTAGTACTTGAGGGGCTGAGATAGGAGGATTGCAGGTTCCCTGGCCGGGCTCGGCAACTTAGTGAAGTCCTCTGCAACTTAGTGAGACCCTATTTATTTCAAAAATAAAAAGTAGCCAGGCGTGGTGGCGCACACTTGTAATCCCAGCATTTGGGAGGCTGAGACCTGAGGATCCAAGTTGGCAGCCAGCCTCAGGTACTTAGTGAGGCACTCTGCAACTTAGTGAGACCCAGTTTCAAAATAAAGAATAAAAAATAGGGCTGGGGGTGTAGCTTGGAGGTAGAATGCCCCTGGGTTCAATCCCCAGTACCCCAAAAAAATAAAAAATAAAAAGTAAGCCGGGCGTGGTGGCACACGCTTGTAATCCTAGTACTTGGGAGGCTGAGACAAGAGGATCTCGGTTGTTGGCCATCCTCAGCTACTTAGTGAGGCCCTCCACAACTTAGTGAGACCCTGTTTCAAAATAAAGAATAAAAATAAATTAGGGCTGGGGGTGTAGCTTGGAGGTACATGGAAGTACTGGGTTCCATCCCCAGTACCGCGAAAAATAAAAATTAAAAAAATAAGCCGGGCGTGGTGGCGCACGCTTGTAATCCCAGCATTCGGGAGGCTGAGACCGGAGGATCCGGGTTCGAGGCCAACCTCAGCTACCTAGTGAGGCACTCCGCAACTTAGTGAGACTCGGTTTCAAAATAAAGAATAAAAAATAGGGCTGGGGCCGGGCGTGGTGGCGCACGCTTGTAATCCCAGCATTAGGGAGGCTGAGACCAGAAGATCCGGGTTCGCGGCCAGCCTCAGCTACCTAGTGAGGCACTCTGCAACTTAGTGAGACTCGGTTTCAAAATAAAGAATAAAAAATAGGGCTTGGGGTATAGCTCGGAGGTAGAATGCCCCTGAGTTCAATCCCCAGTACCGCAAAAAAAAAAAAAAAAAAAAAAAAAAAAAAAAATAGGGCTGGGGGTGTAGCTCGGAGGTAGAATGCCCCTGAGTTCAATCCCCAGTACCGAAAAAAAAATAATAATAATAATAATAATAATAAAGACTAAAAAATAGGGCTGGGATGTAACACACAGGTAGAATGCCCCTGGGTTCAATCCCCAGTACCGCAATAAATAAATAAATAAATAAATAAATAAATAAATAAATAAATAAAATAGAGCTAGGGTGTAGCTTGGAGGTAGAATGCCCTGGGTTCCATCCCCAGTACTGCAAAAAATAATAAAATAAGCCTGGGGTGTAACTCAGAAGTAGAATGCCCTGGGTTCAATTCCTAGCACAAGAAAGAAAAAGAAAGGAAGGAAGGAAGGGGAGAAGAAGAAAGAAAGAAAGAGAATGATCCACAGTTCTGGGTATTCAACAGATACAGCTGTACCTGCACTAACATCATCAATTTTGCTATTCTGCACAGATGCCCAAAGTGCCCAGAAGCACCAGCCAGGCCCCAGGAGTCACGTACTGGCACCAAGGAGGCTGCCCACTGGGAAACTTTTTTTTTTTTTTTTTTTTTTTTTTTGCAGTACCAGGGATTGAACTCAGGGGTGTTCTACCTCCGAGCTATACCCCCAGCCCTATTTTTTATTCTTTATTTTGAAACTGGGTCTCAGCCGGGTGTGGTGGCGCACGCTTGTAATCCCAGCATTCGGGAGGCTGAGACTGGAGGATCCGGGTTCGAGGCCAGCCTCAGCTACCTAGTGAGACACTCTGCAACTTAGTGAGACTCGGATTCAAAATAAAGAATAAAAAATAGGGCTGGGGGTGTAGCTCGGAGGTAGAATGCCTCTGACTTCAATCCTCAGTACCGAAAAAATAAAATAAAATAAATTCTTCCCCACAGGTGGGAGAAACAGGCAGGATTCTCTTCTGGGCTCCCCACAGGGACGACAAACAGGCCTTTAACCCAGGGCCAAAGATGCTGCCAGAAAATAGGAGACTTTGGGAAGCCACAGTAGGAAGTGGCACCAAGAGCAAGGCCAAAAACACTGGTGACCAGGAATAGCTCATTTTTACAGACTTTCGAGGTGCCAATTGGCAAAATATATCAAATTTAAAGTCCTGGGAGGACATCCAGGTAGGAGATGTGATTCTGGGCCTGATAAAGGGAGGGCCAGGAAAGCCGGGTGTGGTGGTGCACATTTATAATCCCAGCATTCAGCATTCGGGAGGCTGAGACCAGAGGATCCGGGTTCTCGGCCAGCCTCAGCTACCTAGTGAGGCACTCCGCAACTTAGTGAGACCCTGTTTCAAAATAAAGAATAAAAAATAGGGCTGGGGGTGTAGCTCGGAGGTAGAATGCCCCTGAGTTCAATTCCCAGTACCAAAAAAAAAAAAAAAAAAAAAAAAAGGGAGGGCCAGGAATAAAAATAGTTATGATAGAATATCATTATGCTAATATTAAGTGTGCCGTTCACAAAGAATAAAAAACACAGATAAGACGGCATAGTGGCACACACTTGTAATCCCAGCATTTGGGAGGCTGAGACTGGAGGATCCGGATTCAAGGCCAGCCTTAGTGAGGCATTCCGCAACTTAGTGAGACCCGGTTTCAAAATAAAGAATAAAAAATAGGGCTGGGGGTGTAGCTCGGAGGTAGAATGCCCCTGAGTTCAATCCCCAGTACCGAACCCCCCCACACACACACACACAGATAATAGCACCTACCAGAGAAGAGAGAAAAGAAGAGTTCATTCCTAGCCCGGTGTAGTGGTGCACGCTTGTAATTCCAGTACTTGAGAGACTGAGAAAAGAGGATTGAAATTCAAGGACAGCCTCAGCAATGTAGCAAGGCTTTTAGCAACCTGGTGAGACCCTGTTTACAAACAAACAAAAAAAAATTGAAAAGGGCTGGGGGGTGTAGCTTGGAGTTAGAATGCCCCTGTGCTCAATCCCCAGTACCCCCCACACACACACAAAAAATCAAATAGGCTGGGGGTATAGCTCAGAGGTAGAATGCTACTAGGTTCAATCCCCAGTACCACCCCCACCACACACACACACACACACACACACACACACACACACACACAGAAAGAGAAAAAGAATCTGATGAGATCAGAGAACCCTCTCCTCGGGGGTACACATATGTACACAATATTGCATATGTTTTAAGAGGTTTCTGGAGTCGGGCATGGTGGCGCATGCTTGTAATTCCAGTACTTGGGAGGCTGAAACCGGAGGATCCAGGTTCATGGCTATTCTCATCTATTAGTGAGGCTCTCCACAACTTTGTGAGACCCTGTTTCAAAATAAAGAATAAAAAAGCCGGGCGTGAGCCGGGAGTGGTGGCGCACACTTGTAATCCCAGCATTTGGGAGGCTGAGACTGGAAGATCAGGGTTCGGGGACAGCCTCAGCTACCTAGTGAGGAACTCTGCAACTTAGTGAGACCCTGTTTCAAGATAAAGAATAGAAAATAGCCGGGCGTGGTGGCGCACGCTTGTAATCCCAGCATTCGGGAGGCTGAGACTGGAGGATCCGGGTTCTCGGCCAGCCTCAGCTACCTAGTGAGGCACTCCGCAACTTAGTGAGACTCGGTTTCAAAATAAAGAATAAAAAATAGGGCTGGGGGTATAGCTTGGAGGTAGAATGCCCCTGAGTTCAATCCCCAGTACCGAAAAAAAAAAAAAAAAAAAGAAAAGAAAAGCAAGACAGAGGATGCTGAGCTCTCCCGGTGAGAACTACAGCAGGTGCGTCTGACACCTGGCCTGCAGCTGGCAGGAGGGTGGCTTGAGCCGGCTCTAGTGTACCACGCCGGCGAGGGTCTATACTACTTCAACATCTACATGGTGACCGTCCAGGAGTGGGGAACCACAGCTAGACCAAGGGCAGGCCATACTCGTGTGATCAGTAGTGGACTCACTGCTGTGAAGAGCCACTGCACTCCAGCCTGGGCGTCAGAGTGAGAAGCCAAGACCCCCTCTCCTAAAGAGGGCTGGGGGCATAGCTCAGTGGAAGAGCACCTGCCTAGAGGGTGCAAAGCTAGGAGTACATTCCTAGCACTGGGGAAGGATGGGAGAGGGGAAGGAGGGAGGGAGGGAGAGAGAGAAGGGAGGAAGGGAGGGAAGGAAGGAAGAGAGGGAGGGAGGGAAGAAGGGTCGTCAGTTGAGACGCTACCATTAACTTAAGACCTTACTGAAATGTCTAGTTTTTCCATTACTGTTGCTTTTCTGTCTCTGGATCCTGTCCAGGATCCCACACAGCATTTACTTCTTGCTCTCCTGAGCCGGTAATAGTTCCTCAGTCTTTCCTTGCTTCAGGACCTTGACACTGTTTTGAAGAGTGTCAGCCAAGTATTTGTCAGATCCCTGTCAGTGCGGGTTTGTATTATGTTTGCTCGTGGTTAGACTGACGTTCTAGGTGTATTTTTGTAAGCGGCTCCACACTGTTTTTGGAATGGACCTCCAGAAGCAAGTAAACTAAGAAGTCCTTGCCCACGTGCAGCCTGAGGCTCAGGGAGGTGACCCGACTTGTAAATATCACCTGGCAATCCTCCTTTAGCAAGACCCTGTTTCAAAATAAAAAATATAATCAATCCTCAGTTCAAAAAAAAAAAATCACCTGGCAAACTGGGCATGGTGGTGCATGCCTGTAATCCCAGTACTTGAAAGGCTGAAACAGAAGTATAGCTCAGAGGTAGAATATACCCGGGTTCAATCCTCTGTAAAACACACACACACACACACACACACACACACACACACACACACACACACACACACAATAGAAATGCATCATCTCGCAACCCTGGAGACTATACATCCAAGGTTAAGGTATCAGCAGGGAGCAAGCCCTCTGAACCCTATAGGAGAAGGTTGGTCCCTTGCCTTTTCCAGCTTCCGGTAGCCCCAGTCATCCCTTTGCTTATAGCCACACGCCTCCAATCTTTTTTTTTTTCAGTACTGGGGATTGAACCCAGGGACATTCTACCTCTGAGCTATAACAACCACAGCCCTATTTTTTTCTTTTTTTTTGTTCTTTATTTTGGAACAAGGTCTCACTAAGTTGCAGATGGCTTCACTAAGAGGCTGAGCTTGGACACGAACCTACAATCCTCCTGTTTTAGCCTCCCAAATACTGGGATTAAAGTGTACACCACCACGACCAGCTACCTCCAATCTTTACATGGCCTTCTCCCTATATGTGTGTCACATCCTCCTTTTTTTTGGATATTGAACTCAAGGGCATCCACCTCTAAGCTACACCTCTAGCCCTATTTTATTTTATTTTCAAACAGGGTCTCAGCTGGGCATGGTGGCGCACGCTTGTAATCTCAGCATTCGGGAGGCTGAGACCGGAGGATCCAGGTTTGCGGCCAGCCTCAGCTACCTAGTGAGGCACTCTGCAACTTGATGAGACTTGGTTTTAAAATAAAGAATAAAAAATAGGGCTGGGGGTATAGCTCGGAGGTAGAATGCCCCTGAGTTCAATCCCCAGTACTGCAAAAAATAAAATAAAATAAAAAAAAATAAAGACTAAAAAAATAGCAGTCGGGTGTGGTGGCCCATGCTTGTAATCCCAGCATTTGGGAGACTGAGACCGGAGGAACCAGGTTTGAGGCCAGCCTCAGCTACCTAGTGAGGCACTCCGCAACTTAGTGAGACCCTGTTTCAAAATAAAGAATAAAAAGTAGGACTGAGGGTGTAGCTCGGAGGTAGAATGCCCTTGAGTTCAATCCCCAGTACCTCAAAAAAAAAAAAAAAAAAAACTAGGGCTAGGGGTATAGCTCAGAGGTAGAATGGGTTCAATCCCCAGTACTGCAATGATAATAATAATAATTATAATAATAATGATAAAGGGCTGGGGGTGTAGCTCAGAGGTAGAATGTCCCTGGGTTCAATCCCCAGGGACACACACACACAGAAGCTGGCACGGTGGTGTACACCTGTAATCCCAGTACTTAGGAGAATCGCAGGTTCAAAGCCAGCCTCAACAATTTAGCGAGGTTCTCAGCAGTTTAGCAAGACCCTATTTCCAAATAAAAAATAAAATAGGGCTATAGCTTGGAGATAGAATGTCCCTGGGCTCAATTCTCAGCATCACAAAGGAGACAGAGAAGAGAAGAAGAGGAGATGCAGGAAGAGGAGGGGGAAGAAGAGGAGGAGGAGGAGGAGGAGGAGGAGGAGGAGGAGGAGGACGACGACGACAAAGAGAGAAAGGCTGGGTGTATAGTAGCTTGGAGGTAGAATGCCCCGGAGTGGTTCACTCCCCAAAACAAAAAAAAAAAAGGATAGCCGGCGTGGTGGCGCACGCTTGTAATCCCAGCATTCGGGAGGCTGAGACCGGAGGATCCAGGTTCGTGGCCAGCCTCAGCTACCTAGTGAGGCACTCCACAACTTAGTGAGACCCGGTTTCAAAATAAAGAATAAAAAATAGGGCTGGGGGTGTAGCTCGGAGGTAGAATGCCCCTGAGTTCAATCCCCAGTACCGCAAAAAAAAAAAAAAAAAAAAAAAAGGATGCTGCGGAGGACTGTTTCCTGGCTAAAGTAACGCCACCTTGTGGCAAAGGCATAAACACCATTTGTAATTCATTCCACACATTCCACACCAACAGCTTTCAAATTGTTCAGTACTTGAGATAATTTTCTTTTTTCCAGTACTGGGGATTGAACTCAGGGGCATTCTACCTCCGAGCTGTACCCCCAGCACTATTTTTTATTCTTTATTTTGAAACAGGGTCTCACTAAGTTGCAGAGGGCCTCACTAGGTAGCTGAGGCTGGCCTCGAACCTGGTTTCTCTGGTCTCAGTCTCCCAAATGCTGGGATTACAAGTACGTGCCTGGCTAGTACTTGAGATCATTTTTTTGGCATTTGTATTATTTATCCTTTTTTTTTTTTTTTTTTTGCGGTGCTGGGGATTGAACTCAGGGGGATTCTACCTCCGAGCTACACCCCCAGCCCTATTTTTTTT
>PVLC010034514.1:0-10035 GCA_004027655.1 Graphiurus murinus
GGAGTGCCTCACTAGGTAGCTGAGGCTGGCCGCGAACCCGGATCCTCCAGTCTCAGCCTCCCAAATGCTGGGATTACAAGCGTGCGCCACCATGCCCGGCTTCCTCAGCGCTATTTTTTACTCTTTATTTTGAAACCGAGTCTCACTAAGTTGCGGAGGGCCTCACTAAGTATGCCTTGTCTATTCTTTTTTTTTTTTTTTTTTTTTTGCAGTACTTGGGATTGAACTCAGGGGCATTCTACCTCCGAGCTATACCCCCAGCCCTATTTTTTATTCTTTATTTTGAAACCGAGTCTCACTAAGTTGCGGAGTGCCTCACTAGGTAGCTGAGGCTGGCTGCGAACCCCGATCCTCCGGTCTCGGCCTTCCAAATGCTGGGATTACAAATGTGTGTCACCACGCCCAGCTTGGTTGAAGTTTATAGATTATTGACTTACTACTTTTCTCCCGTCAGTTTTACCCTAGAGACATTTTATTGAGGACTATGTGTCAGTCCTTACACTACCTACTAAGGGTACATAGGTAAACTTTGCTAAAAAAATCAAAGGGTTTGTTAATCACTTAGGAAAATATCTTTGAACTCTACTGTTTGTAGAGTTCTGAGGATTTAGAACCAGTATAAGTGTTTTACAAAAATAGCCGGGCGTGGTGGTGCACACCTGTAATCTCAGTACTTGGGAAGCCGAGATAGGAAGACCACAGGTTCAAGAACAGCCTCAGCGAGTAGTGAGACTCTCATGAATCTAGCAAAACTCTGTTTCAAAATATAAAAAATAAATAAAATTGGGCTAGGGGTGTAGCTCAAAGGTAGAATGCCCATAGATTCAATCCTCATTATGAAAAAAAAAAATCTCTCTTAAAGAAGTAGTGGGAGAGCCGGGCGTGATGGCGCACTCTTGTAATCCCAGCATTCGGGAGGCTGAGACTGGAGGATCCGGGTTCGCGGCCAGCCTCAGCTACCTAGTGAGGCACTCCGCAATTTAGTGAGACCCGGTTTCGAAATAAAGAATAAAAAATAGGGCTGGGGGTGTAGCTCGGAGGTAGAATGCCCCTGAGTTCAATCCCTAGTACTGCAAAAAAAAAAAAGAAGTAGTGGTGGGGGAACACCCTAATGCACTTGATGTACTTTCACAAACATATCAAAGACAATCACTAGCCAGGCGTGGTGGCACAAGCTTGTAATCCCAGCATTTGGGAGGCTGAGACTGGAGGATCCCGGTTTGCCGCCAGCCTCAGCTACCTAGTGAGGCACTCCACAACTTAGTGAGACCCTGTTTCAAAATAAAGAATAAAAAATAGGGCTGGGGGTATAGCTTGGAGGCAGAATGCCCCTGAGTTCAATCCCCAGTACTGAAAAAAGCAACAACAAAAAAAAACAAAGACAATCACTAAACTGAACTTGAGAAGAGGTTGCGGGGAGACTGGGGCTGGAATTGGGGAAGGGTTAAATGGTGTGCATTTACCAGCTTGTACTTAACAAAGATGTATGATTACAATGCACCAATTAAAAACAAAAAAGTAGTTGGTATGCAAGTATGGTAGCATACTATAACCCCATGTTCTTAGGCAGCTGAGGCAAGAGGACCATAAGTTCAAGGCCAGTCTTGGCAACTTAAGGTACCCTATCTCAAAAAGTTGAAAGAGCTGGGCTGGGTGTGGTGGTGCACGCTTGTAATCCCAGCATTCGGGGGGCTGAGACCAGAGGATCTGGGTTTGCCACCAGCCTCAGCTATCTAGTGAGGCACTCCGCAACTTGGTGAGACTCGGTTTCAAAATAAAGAATAAAAAAATGCCCCTGAGTTCAATCCCCAGTACCATTAAAAAAAAAAAAAAAAAAAAGAAAGAGCTGGGGTTGTAGCTCAGTGGTAAAATACTCCTGGGTTCAGTCCCCAGGAAGGAGGAAGAAGGAGTCATATGGACACCTACTCCCATCTCCCCACCACCTTGATGATGGAACCTAGGGCCTTCATGCCTAGTTTTCTGCTACTGAACTACATCCCCAGCCTTGGATGATGTTGTGTGTGTGTGTGTGTTTGTGTTTACTGGGGATTGAACACAGGGGTATTCTACCTCTTAGCTATACCCCCTGTCCTGTTTTATTTTTACTTTGAAATAGGGTCTTGTTAAATTAGCATGTGCTGTCCTGGAACTTGTGATCCTCCTGTTTCAGCCTCCTAAGTCATGGGATTATAGGCCTGTTACTTCTTTTTTGATGGTGGTGGTGGTGGTGGTGGTGGTGGTGGTGGTGGTAGTGGTGGTAGGGATTGAACCCAGGGGAAATCCTACCTCTGAGCTACACCCCCAGCCCTATTTTATTTTTTATTTTCAAATAGGGTCCTGCTAAGTTGTTGAGGGCCTTGCTAAGTTGCAGAAGCTAGTCTTGAACATGTGCTCCTCCTGTCTCAGTCTCAAGTACTGGTATTACAGACGTGCACCACTATGCCCCGCTGGATAACTCCTTTGTATGTATGTGTGATGGAGGGTACTAGGGTTTAAACCCAGGGCTATACCCCAGCACTCTTTATTTTTTATTTTGAACAATGTCTCACTAAGTTGCTGAGGGCCTCACTAAATTACTGAGACTGGCTTCAAGCCTGTGATCCTTCTCTCTCAGCCTCCCAAGTACTAGGATATGTGTGTGTGTGTGTGTGTGTGTTTGGTCCTGGGGATGGAACCCAGAGGCATTCTACCTTTGAGATACGCGTCCAGTCCGATTTTATTTCACACACACACACACATATATATATGTATATGTATATGTATATGTATATGTATATGTATATATTTTGTGTGGGGCGGGGTGTACTGGGAATGGAAGCCAAGGGCATTCTACCTCCAAAGTATACTCCCAACCCAATTTTTTTTTTTTTTCTTTTTTTTAATGGTACTGGGGATGGAACCCAGGGGCCTTCTACTTCTGGGCTATACCACCAGACCTATTTTATTTTATTTTATTTTTATTATTTCTTTTTTTTTTTTTTTTTTTTTTGCGGTACTGGGGATTGAACTCAGTGGCACTCTACCTCCAAGCTATACCCCCAGCCCTATTTTTTTATTCTTTATTTTGAAACAGGGTCTCACTAAGTTGTGGAGTGCCTCACTAAGTAGCTGAGGCTGGCCTCAAACCTGGATCCTCCGGTCTTAGTCTCCCAAATGCTGGGATTACAAGTGTGCACCACCATGCCCAGCTCTTATTTTTTTTATTTTTGAAACAGGGTTTGATAAGTTGCTGAGGGTCTCACAAAGTTGCTGAAACTGGCTTTGAACCTACAATCCTCTTGTCTCAGCCTCCCAAGTACTGGGATTACAAGCATGCACTGCCATGCCCAGGCGATTTTATTATTTAAAAAAATAAAAAGGAAGCCGGGCGTGGTGGCGCACGCTTGTAATCCCAGCATTTGGAAGGCTGAGACCGGAGGATCCGGGTTTGCAGCCAGCCTCAGCTACCTAGTGAGGCACTCTGCAACTTAGTGAGACTCGGTTTCAAAATAAAGAATAAAAAATAGGAGCCTATCCCAGCATTCGGGAGGCTGAGACCGGAGGATCCGGGTTCGCGGCCAGCCTCAGCTACCTAGTGAGACCCTCCACAACTTCGTGAGACCCGGTTTCAAAATAAAGAATAAAAAAGAGGGCTGGGGGTGTAGCTCGGAGGTAGAATGCCCCTGAGTTCAATCCCCAGTACCGCAAAAAAAAAAACCCAACCAAACAAACAAACAAAAAGAATAAAAAATAGGGCTGGGGGTATAGCTCGGAGGTAGAATGCCCCTGGGTTCAATCCCCAGTACCGCAAAAAAATAAAAAAATAAAAAGGAGCCAAGCACGGTGGTGCATGGCTGTAATCCCTGTACTTGGGAGGCTGAGACAGGAGGATCACAGGTTCAGTGACAGCCTCAGCAAGTAGTGAGACTAATCAGCCGAGCAAGACCTTATTTCCAAATAAGAAATAAAATTGGGCAAGCTAGGCGTGGTGGCGCATGCTTGTAATCCCAGCATTTGGGAGGCTGAGACGGGAGGATCGGGTTCACGGCCAGCCTCAGCTACCTAGTGAGGCACTCCACAACTTAGACCTGGTTTCAAAATAAAGAATAAAAAATAGGGCTGGGGTTGTAGCTCGGAGGTAGAATGCCCCTGAGTTCAATCCCCAGTACCGCAAAAAAAAGAAAAAGAAATAAAATTGGACTGGGGGTGTAGCTTGAAGGTAGAAGCTTCTGGGTTCAATTCCCAGTACCACAAAAAAATAAATAAATAAATAAAATGGGATAGTGGTATGGCTCAGAGGTAGGATGTCCCTGGTTCAATCTCCTATATGAAAAATAAGCCGGGCGTGGTGGCGCACGCTTGTAATTCCAGCATTTGGGAGGCTGAGACCGGAGAATCCAGGTTCACAGCCAACCTCAGCTGCTTAGTGAGGCCCTCTGCAATTTAGTGAGACCCTGTTTCCAAATAAAGAATAAAAAAAAAAAAAAAAAAATAGGGCTGAGGATGTAGCTCGGAGGTAGAATGCCCCCAGGTTCCATTCCCAGTACTGCAAAAAGAAAAGTAACAACAAAAACAAAACTAATATTTATGGAGCTATACATTAGCGAGTAATGCTAGCTTTTTAGGTTTTAAAAAAACTGGATAGAGGTTTTTTTCGTTGTTTTTTGCGGTACTGGGGATTGAACTCAGGGGCATTCTACCTCAAAGCTGTACCCCCAGCCCTATTTTTTATTCTTTTTTTGAAACAGGGTCTAACTAAGTTGCTGAGTGCCTCACTAGGTAGCTGAGGCTGGCCATGAACCTGGATCCTCAGGTCTCAGCTTCCTAAGTCCTGGGGTTACAAGCACGCGCTACCACGCCCGGCTGGTCTTGGCAATTTAGAGGGGCTCTCAGCAACCTAATGAGACCCTGTTTCCAAATAAATAAAGTTGAGCTAGGGGTATATCTTGGAGGTAGAATGCCTCTGAGTTCAATTCCCAATACTAACAACAACAACAAAAAATAAAAACATAAACTAAAATTCATTAAGCTTATTTCACTGGTGATCATACTGTAAAAGCTTTTCCTCATCTCTAGTATGAGCTTTGAGTTTTCATTTTTATTTATTTATTTTTTGTGGTCCTGGGATTGAAGTCAGGGCATTCTACCTCTGAGCTACACTGCTGCCCTACTTTTTAAATTTGAAACGGGGTCTCACTAAGTTGATGAGGCTAGCCTTGGACTTGAGATCCTCTTGTCTCAGCCTATCAAGTACTGGGATTACAGGCATGTGTCATCACACCTGGCTCTTTGAATTTTTATTGAGAATTGAAGTTAACAACAGTATTACTGTATCCTCTATGCAACCTTGTATGTGCTTTAACAATGAATTTATTTTTATAGGATTTCTATAATTGGCCTGATGAATCATTTGATGAAATGGACAGTACACTTGCTGTTCAGCAGGTAATAAAGATAGTTTCTTTTATAATTCTGATAGTCTAAGCATTTTGCTTCTTTGAAATTGTTAAATATACCTGTATTTGTTTGTTTGTTTGTTTGTTTGTTTTAGCATAAACCAGATTCCACTGAGTTAATAGAGTACACACTTAAAACTTTAATCAAGCTTCATTTTGTTTTGTTTTTGTGGTACTGGGGGTGGAACCTAGGAGCATTCTAACTCCAAGCTATATTCCCAGCCTGATTTTATTCTCTTATTTTGAAACAGGGTCTCACTAAGTTGCAGGGGGCCTCACTAAACTGCTGAGGCTAGCTGTGAACCTGCGATTCTCCTGTCTCAGCCTCCGAAGTACTGGGATTATAAGCAGGTGCCACCACACCTGGCTTCTTTTTGCTTTAACATAGTATGTTAAACCATAATCAGACTTAAATACTTTTTTCTTTTTTTGGTACTAGTGATTGAACTCAGGGCATTCTACCCCCAGGTTATTTCCCCAGCCCTTTTGTTTTTTTTTTTTTTGAAACAGGGTCTCACCAAGTTGCTAAGGGCTTCACTTTGTTGCCAAGGCTGGCCTCACATCTGCCATCCTCCTGTTTCAGCCTACCAAGTACTGGGATTACAAGCATGTGCCACTATGCCCTGCTACAATCTAATTTCTGCCTCTGAGCTGCACCCCCAGCCCCATTTTATTCTTTATTTGGAAACAGGTTCTCACTAAGTTGCTGAGGCTGGCTGTGAACCTGCGATCTTCTTGTCTCTGCCTCCCAAGTACTGATTACAAGCGTGTGCCACCATGCCCAGCATACAATCTAATTTTAGAACTTATATTTTACCCTGAAAGAAACCCTTTTTAGTTTCTCCATTAGCAGTCTTCTTCATTTTTCTCTCTGCCTTTCTTTCGCCTTTATAGCCCTAAGCAACTAATAATCTATTTTCCATCTCTATAGGTTTTTTTTTTTTTTTTTTTTTTTTTTTTGTGGTACTGGGGATTGAACTCAGGGGCGTTCTACCTCCGAGCTATACCCCCAGCCCTATTTTTTATTCTTTATTTTGAAACCAGGTCCCACTAAGTTGCGGAGTGCCTCACTAGGTAGCTGAGGCTGGCTGTGAACCCGGATCCTCCAGTCTCAGCCTCCCGAATGCTGGGATTACAAGCGTGCGCCACCACGCCCGGCTTATATAGGTTTTTATTCTATATATTTCATATAAATGGAAAGACACAGTATATACAAGGTTATATTTACATTGTCTATATATACATATGAAAGTTATGTTCCAATCTAATCTCCAATGAAATTTAGTTGGAGAATATATTACCTCCTTTATACTGAGTTACTGATGTTTCTGAGTTTGATTTTCTTTTTAGTATATAACTCAAAAGTTGAACCAAAAGAGCAGTTGTGTATTCAAAAGGTATATTTAATACAAGATTAACCATATAGTACAATATTTTTAACTAACCAGAAGAACCTCTTTGTTTATAGTATATTCAACAGAACATAAGGGCAGATTGCTCCAATATTGATAAAATTCTTGAACCACCGGAAGGCCAAGATGAGGGTGTATGGAAGTATGAACATTTAAGGTAGGTCCTTAAGAAATATCAAAATAGCAATAATACTCTACTAGTAAAAGTATTTTTCAATACATACTAATGATAATTGCAAATCATAAATAAAGTCTGCTATGTAACTAAAGACCAAAAGCCATATTCTAAATCTTTTGTGTCAGTCAGGTGTGGTGGTACACGCTTGTAATTCCAGTACTTGGGAAGCTGAGACAGGAGGATCTCACTTTCACGGGCATCCTCAGCTATCTAATGAGGTCCTCCAAAACTTAGTGAGACTCTGTTTCAAAATAAAAAAATAGGACTAGGGGGAGGTAGAATTCCCCAGGGTTCAATCCCCAGTACTGCAAAAAAACAAAAAAAAAAGGAAAGAGTAAAAAGCTGGATGTGCTTGTAATCCCAGTACTTGGGAGACAGAAGGATTGCAGATTCACAGCCAACCTCAGCAACTTAGTGAGGCCCTCTGCAATTTAGTGAGATCCTGTTTAAAAAAATAATAATAAAAATAGGTCTGGGGTGTAGCTTGGAGGTAGAATGTCCCTGAGTTCAATTCCCAATACTGCAAAAAAAAAAAAAAAAAAACCTTTCAGCCAGCATGGTGGTATATATCCCAAGTAATCTCAGTACTTGGGAAGCTATGACATGAGGATCACAGGTTCGAGGCTAGTCTCAGCAACTTAGTGAGACCCTCTTTCAAAATAAAAAATAATTTATATTATGATGTGAGACTATAATGCACCAATAAAAGCATATTTAAAAATAAATGAAGTAAAGCTGGGCATGGTGGCACATGCTTGTAATCCCAGTACTTGGGAGGCTGAGACAGGAGGATCCGGGTTCGAGGCCAGCCTCAGCTACTTAGTGAGGCCCTCTGCAACTTAGTGAGACCCTGTTTCAAAATAAAGAATAAAAAAATAGAACTGGGGATGTAGCTCAGAGGTAGAATGCCTCTGGGTTCCACCCCTAGTACCACAAAATAAATAAATAAATTTAAAAAAATAAATGAAATAAAATATAGTCCAAGAAAAAAATAAAAGGGCTGTGGATGTAGTTCAAGGATAGAATGGCCCTAGGTTCAGTCCCTAGTACCAAAAGAAAAAGGAAAAATCTCAATGAATGACAATTGAAAGTATGAATTTATAGATATTCCCCCTCTTTTTGCCATGCTGGGGATTGAACTCGGGACCTCACATGTGCTAAGCATACACCTTACACCTCCAGACCCCAGTGGTCATTTTTTGTTTTACCTTGAGCATAATTCTTAACAAGTGGGTCCAATTTTAGTGTATGAGTTTTATTTCAGATATAAGAAAACATTTTCCTCTCCATTTAACCTATATTATGAAGTATACATTATAAAATAACTTTATATAAGCCGAGTATGATGGCACACACTTGTAATCTGAGTATTTGAGAAACTGGGACAGGAGGATCACAGCTTCTCAACCAGCCTCAGCCACTTAGTAAGGCTCTCTGCAACTTAATGAGACCTCGTTTCAAAATAAAAAATAGGGCTGAGAGTGTATGCCCTTTGGTTCAATCCCCAATACCACAAACAACCTTTGTTGTTTTTTTCCTATTAGCCACCTTTTAGGGAGCGTTTGTATTCATGTAGTATAGTCACATATGTATTCTTCTGTCTCTGTCATATTTTATACATTTGTGTGTGTGTGTGTGTGTATGTGTATGTGTAGTTACACACCCCCAGCTCTATTTTACTTTTTATTAAACAGGGTCTTGCTAAGTTGATGCACACCTCACTGACTGGCTAAGACTGGCTTTGAACTTGGCAATTTCCTCTATCAGGCTCCCAAGACTGGGATTATAGGCGTGTACCACCACACCGGGGTATATATCTCAGTATATTTGACCAAAAAGTTTCACAAGTTACCTTGTGTTTTGTTTTTTGCATGTCGTTTGGTGTTCCTGATTTGAGATTGTATAACTTGGTGTTGCTGGGGGTTTTCGGTACTTGGGATTGAACCCAGGGGCATTCCACCTCCAAGCTACACCCCCAGTCCTATTTTTCATTCTTTATTTGGAAACAGGGTCTAACTAAATTGTGGAGGGCCTCACTAATTAGCTGAGGCTGGCCTCAAACCTGAATCCTCTGGTCTCAGCCTCCCAAGTACTGGGATTATAAGTGTGAGCCACCATGCCCAGCTAACTTGGTGTTATTTATTTATTTATTTTTCCTTCGGTACTGGGGATTGAACTCAGGGGCATTCTACCTCCAAGCTATACCCCCAGCCCTATTTTTTATTCTTTATTTTGAAACCGGGTCTCACTAGGTTGCGGAGTGCCTCACTAAGTAGCTGAAGCTGGCTGCGAACCCGGATCCTCCGGACTCAGCCTCCCGAATGCTGGGATTACAAGCGTGCGCCACCACGCCTGGCTTAACTTGGTGTTATTGATAAATGCAGTTGATTATATTATGCTGCTTTGAACTGGGTCATGACTTCATTCAAATCCTCTACTGGCTCATACTAAATCTTCATGATCAGGAAAAGGTGCCCTTTGGATGGATAAAATCTCATGCTAGGATGTGTGGTTTGGTTGGAATGCTAGGTTGGATTTCAGTTCTACCTTGTCTCTTCACATACACAATTGTATGTGTTAACTCTAGGATTATCTTGAAGCTGTTAGGTTTGTACTCTTTATTTGGTGGCACTGGGGGTTGAACCCAGAGGCATTCTACCTTTGAGCTACACCCCCAACCCGATTTTATTTCTTATTTGGAAACAGGGTCTCGGTAGGTTGAAGAGAGTCTCACTGCTTGCTGAGGCTATCCTGGAACCTGTGATCCTCCTGTCTCAGCCTCCCAAGTACTGGGATTACAGGTGTGTGCCATAGTGCCTGGCCAGCTTTGTACTCTTTGTCCCAGATTATACTTGCAACACTGCCACATCAGTTAACTGCTATTGGCTGTAAGAAGGTTGGATTAGGTAAGAAACTTGATGAATACCATCAGCCTTTATTACCACTTAGTGGGAAACAACATGAAATACAGCCTATTACTATGGAACAGTAGAGGGAATGGGTGATTCAG
>PVLC010034515.1:0-16734 GCA_004027655.1 Graphiurus murinus
TTGTTTGGTGTCTGGATCTAGACAGAGTCAGTTCTACCAGCCCATGTGCTTTAGGCTTTATGTTTGAAGTTAAAATGCTTTCCAAAATTGGCAAGTGTGTTAGTAAGCTTTTCATCGCCATGAACAAAACACCTGACAAAGACAACTTAAAGGAGAAAAGGTTTATTTTGGCTCCCAGTATCAGAAGTTTAAATCCGTGGTCAGCAGTTCCATTTCTTTGGGCCTGAGGTGAGGCAGACCATTGTGGTAGAAGGGTATAGCAGAGGAAAGCTGCTCAGCTCATGTAGCCAGGAAGCGGAGAGACAGAGGAGCTGCACAAAAGATAAATCCTTCCAGACCTTGCCCCCAGTGACCTGCTTCCTCTGACTAGGTCCCTGTTCCCAGTAGTCCCTTCAGCCATCAGTGGACTAATCTACTGATGACGGTCTTCCTTAAGTCCCCACCCTGAGCACATGAGACTTTGGGGGACATACTAGATCCAAACTATAACTGCAGGCTTCTGCAAAGACTCATTGTGTGTATACACTCCCTGCCCTTTGGCGAGGTTCTTTGCCTTCACTCCACAGATTGCCACTGCATGGCCTTTGCTGAGAGGAATCCCTCTGGTTTTGAGTGGTCTACTCTAGTCAATCAACTGATCAACAAGAGGAGATGAGGACCTACTAGAGATGAGGATCTATGCCAACTGCTTTGAGCATTGAAACACATGGCATGGTTGCTGCTGGTTTTAACTTTTTCAATGCTATGACCAAAAGATCTGACAAGCACAACTTAGAAGAAGAAAGGTTTGTTTGGACCCACAGTTTCAGAATTTCAGTCCATAGTTGGCTGACTGTAACAGAGAAGCTACCACAGCAGGTTGTGTGGTGGAGAAAAGCCACTCTTAGTCAAGGTAGCAGGAACCAGAGAGAACAAGAGGATGGGGCTGGGAACATATGCACACCCAAATCCACACCTCTAGTGACCTACTTCCTCCAGCCATGCCTCACTTTGGAACCATGCTGCTTTGGGGACATTCTTCTAACATGTGAGCTTCGGGGGACAGACATATCCAGACCATAATACTGCCTTTAATCAATGTCTGATGTAAATGAGGGATAAGATGCCATAGTGGACATCTTTCCTCACTTGCCCAGGATCTGCTGGGAAACCACTCGTCTCTCATTTCTAGGTCATATGGATGTGGGCAACCCTATCTCCAGATTGAGGACTGGGCACAAACCCCAGGCTAAGAGTCTGAGACAAAAAGATCAGCAAGTGGTGAAAGCTGAGCCCAACAGAGACAGCCTTAAGACTTCCTGGAACTGTGAAGAAGAGGCTCTCATCTGGAATGAACCAAAACTCCAGCACCCAGGACAGAGGTAGGGAGAGGAGCATTTTTATAAAAGTATGTTGAAGTCCCTGGGTATAGCCTTGCCTGAAGACCCTGGACTTCCCTACTACATGATATGTAACTTCTATCTCCTTTTTTCCTTGAAATAGTTTGAACTGAATTTCTCTCCTTGTCAACTGAAGGAGCCCTAAGAGTTCATGCTTTATCTTAGTCCACTTGAGTGGCTTGTACCATCTGCTACCATTCACCTTGGAGATGTCAAGCCCAACTGAGAGTTTTGGCAAATACACCCAATTGGAGTGCTGATAAATTCGCTACATGTCCAGACCTTTGTGGAGGCTATTTTAAGACCAATTTGTTTTTAGGAGCTGGGAGAGAAACATCTGGGACACATGTTTTGTGCTATGTACATTAATTTGATTTTTCACTGGAAACACACTCATTTGATCACAATATCCATTCCTGATGAGACTTCCCACCATTCTTAAAATCAATTCTTCATCTGTCAGATTATGACCCAGAGGGCCAAATTTGGGCAACTTTTAATTCTTTGTTTCAAATATTTGGCTGTTAACCTAGATATGGTAGGCAAGTGATAGTTTCACTTTTTTAATGTTTATTTCATTCATTTTTTTGAGGTATCAGGAAATGAGCCCAGGGCCTTATTCATGGTAGATAGATATGGGATATAGTTGAATATGACTTGTGATTTCAGTTTGCTTTTCCTTTGATAATTCTGTATTGCAAAATGATATATAACTTCATATGTATCATGCTGTGATTACTAAAAATGCAAACTCAATCCATGCTTAGAGTAGCAGAAAATACAATAAACATTTTTTAAGTAGGTGTGATATTTCCAGGAAAAAAACCCATCAAAGCATCACAATATCCTTCTTAGAAAGCATCAGGACTTTGTTGTCTTTTTTAAATAGGCATCCCTTGGTAGCTGTGGGGTTCTGGTTCTAGAAGTCCTCACCCACTCAAATGTACCAAAATTTGATGACGCTTAAGAACCTTGTGTAAAATGGCATAGTATTTGCATATGACCTATGCACATCTTCTGGGATACTTTAAATCATCTCTAGATTACAGGTAATACCTAATGCAATGTAAACTCCATATAAACAGTCGTTATACTGTCCTGTTTAGGGAATAATGACAAGGAAAAGGAAAAAGTCTGTACATGTTCAGTACAGATGCGATTTAAAAAATATTTTTGATTCATGGTTGGTTGTATTTAATGATGCAGAATTCAAGAATCTGTAATGAGTACAGGGCTGACTGTACTCATTTTGTGATTTAGAATTGTGCTGATTTTGTCAATGGGGAAGGAGCTGCACCATAAATTAGTCTCTAAAGATTTTAACCTGCTTCTAAATGTCAAGTAGCATAAAAGCAAGATCTGAAGCAGAAAAGGGTATATTGGTATGGGAAATGAGGTCCACATGAAGAAGAAACAGGGAAGGACCATGGTCTATTTAATTACTGGGATATAAAACTCTTCCTAGTAGAGAATGTTCTAGAAGTGTGCTAAAGGTTTGTATTATTTTGTGTAGAAAGAGGAGTCTTAATTTTTTTGTAAACAGTTTGAGGTTTCAAAAAGTCTTTGGCTTTCTAATTTATTTAAAACATCCATTACTTCATGAATTGGCCTCCAGTAATCCTCAGTAAGTTATTTATATAGTGCTTCACAGCTACTGCAGGTTTATATCAAGCTGCAGCTGTATAAACAAAGACTATTAACCTATTGGCTGAATTTAGCAGACAGTGTGTTTAAATCTACTGACATTTCAAATGACTATTTATCTAGATTCTTCACAGATCAACCACCAACAGTGACAGGACTGTTTCTAAATAGCCCTAAAGACAAACAATGCATGTGCATGCTTTGTGTGTACACACATGGTCCTGGAGGAGTGGGCACAGTGAAACTCAGGAGAGAAAGGGGCCAATGATAAGAAGATTGCCACCCAAATGGGCTTTGGGTTTGGTTCTACCTGGAGCCTTTGGGTGACTGAGTAGAATGTACTTCAGGACTTTCCCAGGAAGGGCAAAGGAAGGGGGTATTTATCTACCAGCTGCCCCCCAATCCCTGGGGCTTTGAATCCTGGAGGAAAACCCCAGACTAAGGAGAAAAACTAGGTGCTTTAGATGAGAAGCTGTCAGCGGCAAGGAAAGGGTCTACACTTCCTTCAAATGAAATGTGGATGGGGCATCCACAGGGTTAGCCACATGGACAATTATAGCAAAAAGACTTAGGTTTGCTATGAGAAATTATATTTTCTTCAGCAAGAAGAGGGCCTATTTGACTGTTTTCAAGAAAAAGACTTGAGTGGAATGTTTTGAGATAGGTTTCTCAGTGCACCCTCCAATAACATTAACACAACACATGAACACTACAGTAGTAGGAGCATAGTTAAATTATCAGAACACCTCTGTGATATGAAACATTATGAAGCCATTGCTATCATGCTTTTAAAACTTATTAATAACTTATTAGAAATTTTTATTTGAAGATTATAGAAGATTATAAGTGAAATGCTAATGTTAAGTGAAAAAAGTCGGGTTATGAAACTACAACTTCAATTATGTGAGAAAAACATTTTTACATAGGGAGGAAAAGACTAGAAAGAAATGTCATTAACAGGAAGCTTGCAGGTTGGAGACGTGCACTCATGGGAGTCCATGTTATGGCTCAGCAGCTCCTCTAGAAACAATCAGTCAGGTACTCTTGAGCTTGTGGATTTGAACACAAAGAGGCGAGCCATTACTCAGCTCATCTTTGCTGCCAGTTCCCCAGGGCAACCTGACATCTGTGGGTGCTCATCTCAAGATTACTCATGAGCCTGCTTCTCTGTTTATTTGCAAGGCTGAGAGGGCGGCTCGCAGGATGGTATCTGCTCAACAATGGGTGCAGGGAGGCGGTCACCCCCTGCCTGCTTCTACCAGAGAGGCAGTACCTGGAGGGACTCCGTGTGTCCACTTTGGGCCAAGATGAAGAACACATCCTGGTTCACTGTTACATCAGTTTGAGATCCTCAGTTAGCAGCCACTCAGTCTAGTGGTAGCCACAAGAAAGAGCATCCTCAGCCCCATCTGAGAAGAAGCTCAGTGCTAGGAGCAGTTGAGAATATAAGTAAGAGTATCTCATCTCCATAAGAGATAATATTTGAGAGGGAAGATAATATAATCTCCTGGAAAAACTGACCATTTAAGAGGATATAATTAAAGCCCAACATAACACACAGATAAGATGTGCATTATGAGTTCAGAGGGTCACTGGGAGGGGCCCTCAGGAGAGAGTGGATTGGAGGGATTGAGAAAGTTTTTTTTGTAGAAAAGGCAGTGCTTTGAAAAATTCACCAGTCATAAAATTCACCTAACTCAGTAGTATTTTGTGTATTGTGTCATGGACAGCCTGAGTATCTAGAATTCTGATCATCAGATGTAAAATTCTCTGGGTGTCATCATTTGAAATATGTTTCCTGGTCCATAAAATGACAGCACTAATAGCCACCTGCCCTATAGTGTGTTATGATGAGTAGCTAAAGGTAAACATCCTGAGTTAACTTGGTAGTGCTGTTACTAAACACTTAAGACTGTCTAACAAGTAAATCTAGAAACAGCTCCAGTGGGTTCTTGAGACATAAAATAATAATAATATAAAGATCAAAGTGTGCCTGAAATGGGGTTCAGCATCAGCAAGTCAATTCAGGGGGAATTTCTCTTTTGGGACATGCTAGTTACAAGCCAGAAACAGAGAGGGAAATCAATTAAGAAGTAGTTATTCAAGCCCTCACATGGGCTTGG
Source organism: Graphiurus murinus (assembly GCA_004027655.1). NCBI lineage: Eukaryota > Metazoa > Chordata > Mammalia > Rodentia > Gliridae > Graphiurus > Graphiurus murinus. Next base: position 5,147 of record PVLC010034515.1, read on the forward strand.
AACTCAGCTGGGCAATATTAGAGGAATTTAAAACAGCATTATCAGGAGTGTTGTCTGGGTGAGTTTATGGCACACAAACCTGAAATGGAAGCCATAAATGCTCACAAGTGCAGGCAGTTGGCTAGATTTGTACCAGTGTTGTATGTGGCCTTCAGGACGAATGCTAAGAGAGACTCATTTTCCCAAATGACCAGTTCATCACTGAAATCACTGAATCTAATTCACCACATCTTGGAACAAAAGACCCCCTACACACTCGCTTGTTCTGTCAATGTGAAGTGGATTCAGTTGAAGGGGGAGCAGTGCACCAAAAGCAAACAGGAACCACAGATATTGACACCAGTTTGAACAGAGAACACACTTCTCTTCGTGCTGGGCTCTACAACAGTCTGGCTGGACCACCCCTGCCTACCCCATTGTGAAAGTGCCATGATGCCACTCTCCTGCCCTTTGGGACTAGGGCCATCCTGCTACAGGAACAGAGGAGATCAGGGGTTACTCGGTCAGTTCTGAACATCACGAGGGGCTGTATGGCAATTTTTGCACATCACTATACGGTTCCATATCAGGCTGAGAAGAAACACCTGAGAAGAAACTTTAAAATAAACCTAGACTAGAAAAAAGATGAGCAAACAATAAAAGTGAGACCACAGGAGCACAGTAATAACATTTCCATGAGGTGATATTTGCAGCACATTTGCAAATATTGACTCACTTTAGTGAGGCTGAAAACAAACCTGGCTTATGTTTGAGCCAACCTCACAAAGTCAGCTTCCCTTTGGAAGCTTTTCTCTGGCCCTGGGATCAAACCTAGAAATGAGCACCCCTTTACGTGCAACCTGTGGTCTTTCACTGAACAATCTTCCACCTCATCTAAATCCATCAGCGTCTTTTTCTGCTGGCTGGCAATAGCTTTTTCTCCCAGGCGCTGGAGAAATGATGAGTCAAGATGGGCAACAAATGATGCCCAGTGGCCTTATAAAAACAATCTTTCTATTTTAATATGGAACCAAAATGTTTGCCTCTTCTCTTCCTTTTTTGTTTTCACTAAAAGAACCTGCAGTAAAGTCCCCTCTCTTCTTGGGAGAGTTTGCTGATCAGGGCCTTCTGCTACATAAAAAAAAAATTAACATTGTGTTTGTTAATCATCGTGATATAGATATAGTAAGCCAAAAATATTATAAAATAACAGGAAAGAATAGGAGATTGAGATAAGGGCAGGGTGTTTTGGAGGGAGCTCTTTTGTTAAGAGGAGGTTCTCTTATACCAAAAGAGACTGGTGGGTGTCTGGAGAAGGGAATGTACCCCACATTGGGTTCAGGAGCTCACAGAAACAGTCAGTCCTCAAAGGAGAGGCTTGTGTGACTTGCTTAAAGACATGGGGATACATACTATAGGGCTCTGTTTCTGCAGCAATTGCTGCAGCAGTTATTGTAAGGGGGTGAGGAGGAGAGAGAGGGAGGGGGGAGAGAGAGAGAGAGAGAGAGAGAGAGAGAGAGAGAGAGAGAGAGAGGCCGACCACGTAGGGGAGCCCAAATGGAAATCACACTGATCTATGGAAAATAGGGAGATGTGATCCTCTACTGCATACCTGCTTTCAAAAGACTTTTCCTGCATCAGTAACCAGTCCAGAAAATTGAGAGGAGGGGTGGGGGAGTGACCTCCTATCAAATCTCACTGGAATTGTTCCTCTGGTTTTAGAGGGAGACTGATTTGCTCTCTTGAGGATGGGCAGCAAGGTCCAGGTGCACAGCTCTGAGTTTCTCTTCGTCTGAGGCACAGTGTATTTTACAAGAGCTATTGACTTTCTCACAGCTGGAGAAAACTCCAGTCAGCATTATCTGAATCACTGCGGTGGAAAGCTCAAGAAAGATAATGGAGTCTTTTTCTTTGTGGTTTTTGCTAGGGAAGGTGTTAAGAGTCTAATCTCACCAAGATGGAGAAGCATTTTATGAAGACATGCAAAAGACTGTGCCATTCTCAAGAAAATTCCAGAAAAAGTTTCAGAACATTCTGAGCATGGTGTTTCAAATACTAATTCAGACATTTGGTCTCATTTATTAAAGGAAATCTCATTGTTTTGTAGTTAGGCTTTATATATACTTCAAGAAGGATGTCTCACAATGTTTAAAGGTGTAGTGCTTTATATATAAAATATTGTTTTTCCTAGTTGACATTTTCAAATCTTTGCATTGAGCCTAATGAATAAAGAATACACAGGATCTTTCAACAGAGAAAGAGGAGCCATGCTTTTTTTTTTTTTTTTCACATTTGAATTTATAACCTTGACTTCTTCTCCCACCTCCCCTTCTTAAGAAAACAACTGAAAATTCCAAGTCATTAAGAGAGGATTAGAGGTCCAAGAAACAGTCTTGGAATAAGGTGAAGGAGCTCTGCACAGAGTCGGGAGCCTTGGGGTCCAGACCTGCTTCAGCCTCTGGCCACCCAGTCTGGGGACTTTGTGTTCCTCAATCTCTCTGCCTTGATTTGCTCTTAATGCAATGAGAAGCTGGGCTAACTCATTCCTTAGTCCTGCCCAGTTCTAGTGCTTATTTAATGACCTTCCTCTAAGAATTCCAGAAGCCTGTGCATACTTGCTAGGCTACCAGTCCTTTTAGGGTAAGCAGCCGGGCCTCAGCTGTGCTCTTGTCATCAAAGAACTAGCCGAGCTGGAACAGTGTGTGCAGGCTCAGCTGGAGGGTGTGCAGGATCTACCGCCTCATGTTACAGTGGTTGGACTGGGGCTGCCGTCCAGCTTTGAGATTGACAGAGAAAATTGGCTCTTGGTCAGAAGCCAGGAGGGACATCTAAACCAGGGTGGTTCAGCTCTGACAGGTTTTTCTGTCTCACCTTTGGGCAGTCACTCACCTTTTGTGGACACAGTTTCTACATTTGTGTGAAGTAAGGGTAATCAGCTCAGCCCTTCTCCTCTGTGGCTTTTGGTAAGGTACACCAAAGTAAAAGGGTTTGAGGATTATAAACTGATAGAGAGAGAGAGAAGGATGATGACCAGCTTTGAAAATTGTTTTTGCCTCTGTGAGGGCCAGGGAATTCCAGTTTTCATAAGGGTGAAGGCTGAGTCTGGGGAGAAGGCTGAGGAGAGGAGAAGTCAGGGGAGGTGCAGGACCATGGGAGAATGACCTACTGAACTAGGGGAAGGGCTTCTTCCTCCTGGCCAATTTCACTCTGGGGTACTTGACATTGGGTACATCCCCACTCTTGACCACCACTCACTTCAAAATCCTCTGTTTATTGACCTCACTGCTAGCTGATGTCTGTCTCTGTCTCTCTCTCTCATTATTGATGCATTGTAATTACACATTATAGTGAGGCTCAAAATGATACAATCGTACATGCACATCGCACTAGGTGTGTTTTGCCCTGGATTCCAGCCCTTCTCCTCTCTTACCTTGAGAGGGGATGAGAGCTGACTTGATCTAAATCTGTACACCCAAGAGACGCCGAAGAGCACGAGGGTTGAGAGTCCACACAAACTGGGTGCAAAGTCTATTCAGTCTTGAGAACAAGATGGGCAATTTAGACTAAGTTCCGGATGAGCCCTGGTGTGCTGCACCAGAAGTGGAAGCAGCACAGGAGAAGGCCCTACAGCCCAGTGAGGCAGTGACGGCATGGAGACAAAAACCAGGTAATAGGAGAAATGATAAGCAGTTACTATTTATGAAGTACCATGTGCCTGCCAGATGTTGAGCTAAGTGCTTTATTACGTATCTGTTATTTAACCTTCACATCTACCCTTGTTATGCTATTATTTTACACCAATGTCAAGAGGTTAGGACAGGTCATGGAACTTACCCTAAATTGCCCATCTTGTTCTGAAGACAGAATAGGCTTTAAATCCATTTTTTTTACTCTAGATTCTATGCTCAATTCCTGTGCTCTTTGGCTTCTCTTAGGTACACAGATTTGGATCAAGTCATCTGACTTCAGGAGAATAGCAGAGTAGGAAGCAAGTCAGTCTTAGGCGAGGAAGAGACCAGGATACAACAGTGTTTTCCAAAAGTGCCTGACTTGCTCCTTTTTTGGCTATGATTTAAAAAAAAATGAAAGTAAGGTAAAATAAAAACAGTAGTAGCTCCTTTTGTAAGATGTCGTGTTATTTTGTTTTTGGAGTCATTCTGCACTGGTCTAGGAAAACTAAGATGGCCTAGAAGGGACAGAAATTGGGTTTTGTTGTTGTTGATGGTACTGGTTAGCAGTGTGCTGAGGTGGGCTCGCTCATACCTGCCCTCCAGAGCCTAGGGTGCATCTCTTCCCAATTCCACATTCCACAGGGTTAAGTCGTAGCTTGAACTTTGCCAGCGTGAGTATTTACATCAAGGAAAACAGCAAACATGGCAGATCAGAGCATTGTTTCCCTGCAGAGCTGACTGTTAAATATTTACCAACATATCACCAAGTCCAACTCTGTTGGCTACGTTGTTCACTTTGTCTCACTGTTAAAGGTCTTGTCTGAAATGGAGTAGAGGAGTATGCGTTTCCACTGCTCTAACCCCTTCTTCCTGTATCTGTGTTAGTGTTTGCTGGGGAGGTGGAAATGTCTTTCAGATTCTTACCCAATATCACTTAACTAGAGTTATGAGAAAGTCTCATTAGATGATCTTTCTAACTCAGGTTGCCAGGTCAAAGATTTTGCTCCTAAATAGACATCCGTATGGCCCAAGGCACATGCAACTTTTCAATGTCACTGCTTCTTAGTCTAAGGGAGGGGTTGGTTTCAGTCTCAATTCCCCAATAGCAGCCAGCACTGTAGTAAAAATAACAAGAGATTAAATGACCCACTCTGAGCAGCCAGTGCCCCCAGCCTCAGTGCTGATGGGATGAAAGGGTACAGGATCCACACTGTGCAGGCCCTGCTGGGAGTGTTCTGCCTTCTGTCAGAAGCCGCTTCTCAGTGTAGGGTCTTATATAAGATTTGGGCACAGCAGCCTGCCCCTTCCTGGCGGGGCAGTTCACAGTACACAGGATGAGCTGACTAGAGCCAGGTTCTATTTATGGAAGGCAGAAAGTTCAGGTAGTCACTGGGAAGATATTCACTTATTCCACAGAAAAGGGCAGAGATTGGGATTCCTAGGGAGAGCATTGTTTTGGAAAACCATTTTGTACAGATAAGCCAGGAACGCTGGAGACAAGAGTGGGAGAAAGCAGAGTGAAAAGCTGCTGAGTAATGGCTACTGCTACGGTAGTGTTCTCCCTTGGCTGCTATGCAGACTCAAACTTAGGATTTATTTCATTTTATTTTTGCTACAAGAGATTGGAACCAGGACCATTCTACTTCTGAGCTATACCCCCACCTCATCCCCTTGTTGTTGTTTTTTAATATTAGTTCTCACTAGGTTGCTGAGGGCCTTGCCAATGCCGAGGCTAGCCTCCAACCTGAGAGCCTCCTGTCTCAGCCTCCTATGTACTGGAATTATAGGTATGCACTACCATACTCAGCCAAACCTAGGATTTTAAAAGCATAATTTATTCAGTAAGTCCAATGAAACAAGACTTCATGCTTAGGTTCAACCTAAATTTACATTTGGGTACACATTATATATTAGTAAGTACAGAAAATTCTTATTATTCAACAACCTAGGAATCTATTAGTTCAAATACCTAATCCCTAAACCAGACTAGACAATGTTATTATATTCAGACAGGAGAAGGAACATCTTCATTGTGTATATATTAATCTGTTCCATTGCCTCACTAGGTGGTTAATTCCTTTGGGACAGAAGGAGGTAGGAGGTATGGTGATAATTTAGTGTGACTAATTAAGGCTAAATGATCTCAACTCTTGTGTCTTTGATGGTGGTGATAATACACTTTGTGTGTGTGTGTGTGTGTGTGTGTGAGAGAGAGAGAGAGAGAGAGAGAGAGAGAGAGAGAGAGAGAGAGAGAGAGAGAGAGAATGTGTGCTGGCAAAAGAGTGTGTGGAGTCTGTTGGAAATGACAGTTCTGAAAGGGGAGAGATCCAAATCTGGGAAGGGGAGAGTCAACCTGAAATCCAGGAACAGAAGGTAAACTCTAGCAGCCAAGGCAGGCTGAAAGCAGCAATGCTCAGGCATGTGAGCAGGGACAAATTCAGAAAGGAAGAACCCAATCAGAAAGATTATTCGACATATGGGGATATGGAAGGTGAACCAGGAGTGTGGAACTTTGGTGAGACATTTCTGAAACCCCAGCATCAGCGAAGAGGATGCATGGATCAGAGCCTAGACTGATTCTGTTTGTGCAACAGGCAGGGGATTCTGTCACCCAAATACTTGACCGTATTGCTTGAAATCTGATTCAGGTGAATATCCACTCTTTGTGAAAGTCACATTTGAAAACTCCACAGACAGGTTATTGAACAGCACAAGAAAACAAATATTATTAGTTCTTCTTCAGTTGCTTTGTTTATTTATTTAACTCTTCCTAAGCAGAGGGGTGAGAGACCAGGTTTGTGTTAGATGAGGAATGCACTGATATCTGTTGAGGGCCATTGCAGTGGTTTAGGAAGAGAAATGGTGAGGTATGCTGGAGGAGGTGAGAGATGAAGGAAAAGGGAAAGATTTTGGTATTAGTTAGACCACTGGTTGTAAATTCAAATGCCTACAGGCCATTGTATGTAATTCAAATTTTACACAATAATTTTTTTCATTATAGGAAAACAAGAAATGGAGGGGAAACCTGGAAGTCTCTTTTAGAGACTTAAACATAGCTACTAAGTACAGTGTTCTGTAATAACCCAGTATGAAGAAAGATCCCAACATTCAATGAGATTGAAGAAAGAGAGTCATATAGATGTAGGATTGCACACTGCAACTTACTGGGAGACTTATTGGTGGAAATGGGACCTTGGGTGGCAGTAAGACTAGCCAGGTCAAGCTGAATCCACAGAGGAACCTATTTGGGTCTGTCTTTCTTTCTTTCTTTTTTTTTTTCCCTTCGGTGTTTGGGGTTGAACCCAGGACCTTGCACTTGCTAAGCAAGTACTCTACCACTGAGCTACTTCCCCAGCCCCTTATTTGGATTCTTGACTTAAACAAACTGTTAAAAAGTTTGAGATGGGGGAAGTTGGACATTGACTTTTTTATTATGGAATTATTATTTTACATGTGATAATGGCATTGTGTCTTTATCTTTCAGATATTTATGATAAGATATTTATAGATGGAAGTATATGACTAGAATTTTCACATATATGGAAATTATATATATGAAAATTATATATAAATGAAAATTATATATATGTATATATGGAAAAGATTTAGTACAAACTACTTGGCTCTCAGTTGTATTTGTAGAACTAGATGATGGGTTCGTGGAGCTTATTATACAAGGAGCCAAGGTAGTGTGTGTGTGTGTGTGTGTGTGTGTGTGTGTGTGTGTGGACAACTGCTAGTGTCATGTGCCAGAAACTTCTTTCAGAGATACATGTCTGCTCTGCTCATATAGATTAACTTTCCTATTGCACTAGAACGATGTCCAATGTGTACATAATTGAGAAATGGAACATAGCCACAGGAGTGTGGGAGTTGTAGAGGAGCTCTCTCTGTTTGTTTTTTATTATATATCCAGATTTTTCTGCTAAAAATTGAAAGGAAATAGCATTTTGGAATTCATCAGGATGAGTAATGATATGGTGAAAGAGGCTAGTTGCCTCCCTAATTGATACAAGTAACTATTGTTACTAAAGCTCTATTTGGTATTATTTATCAAAAATTAAAATGTATAGAGTCATCGACTTATCAATCTCAAAGTCAGGAGTTCATCCTGTAGATATGTGCACAAGAAATAGTATTGTTTGTAGTAGCAAATGCTATAAACAACACAAGCAGTCATTATGGAGACTAGTTACATAACCTAACCATTCAGTGGGATATCAGGAAGCCATTCAAAGAATGAGATGGGGCTGGACGCAGTTGCACATGCCTGTAATTCCAGTACTTGAGAGGCTGAGATAGGAGGATCACAGGTTCGAGGCTAGCCTCAACAACTTAGCAAGACTCTGTTTTAAAATAAAAAAAAATTTATAAATGGCTAGGGGTGTAACTCAGAAGTAGAAGACCCTTGGGTCTAACTCCCAGTACTTAAAAAACAACAAAGAATGGGATGGATCCATGTGTGTTGCCATGAAAGAACCTCACATTTCATCACTGAGCAAAAAGAGTAAGTTGTAGAGGAGTATGTGATGTCTTTTGTGTAAATTGTATACATATACAGTCAGCCCTTTGTGGGATTGGCATTCATGGATTCAATCAACTGTAGACAAAAATATTTTTTTAAAAATTTGCATCTGTACTGAATATGTGTTTCCCCTTTGTTGTTATTCCCCAAACATATAATCTAACAACAATTTACATTGCATGCATAATATTACATGTTATAAGTAATCTCCAGATGCTTTAAAGTTACAGGAAGATGTGTATAGGTTATTTGCAAATACTACACCATTTTATTTTTTAGGTACTGGGGAATAAACCCAGGGGATGCTACCTCTGAGATTTACCCTTATCCCTTGATTTATTTTTTATTTTGAAACAGGGTCTCACTAAGTTGCTGATGCTGGTCTCAAACCTGTGATCCCTATTAGTTTCCCTATTACTGGGATTACAGGTATGCATAGGCCCAGCTAAGCATCTGAGATTTGGTATCTGTAGGGGTCCTGGAACCGATCTCTCATGAATACTGAGAGTTGACTGCATATACACACACACACACACACACACACACACACACACACACACAATTTTGTGTAGAAGAAAACAAAAACCTGTTGAACAAAGGGGAAAGGGCTGGGGATTTGGTGCCATTGCAGGAGCTTTTGTAACTATTTGCATTTTGTATGGGTTATTTATTTATTTATTTTATTTATTTATTTTTTTTTGCGGTACTGGGGATTGAACTCAGGGGCATTCTACCTCCGAGCTATACCCCCAGCCCTATTTTTTATTCTTTATTTTGAAACCGAGTCTCACTAAGTTGTGGAGTGCCTCACTATGTAGCTGAGGCTGGCCGCGAACCCGGATCCCCCGGTCTCAGCCTCCCAAATGCTGGGATTATAAGCGTGCGCCACCACGCCTGGCTTTGTATGGGTTATTGTTCCTCTATTATCTACCTTTCTCTATGTTGAAAAAATATTTCCAATAGCCTAATTTCATAAATTAATAGCACAAAGAGTTTATAGCTATTGAAGTTTCTCTGATACCACAATTTTAACATTTAAGGTACTGTCTGACTTCTGTACTATTTTAAATTGTTATAATGAAAGTATTGTTGGCCCCTCTCCTGCTCCCTCTCCTTCCACACTTAACACTCCCATTCCTTCCTCCTGCTTCTCCCCCTCCCTTAAATGTGTAACCTTGCTGAGTCTTTGAGGACCTGGTCCTCAGGGGAGACCAGGATATGAGGAAGCATCTCCCAGGAATGGCTAAGCTGGGAAGGGGTTCTCTGCCGGCTCTGGGCTCAAGACTGTGATTTTGCCTGAACACAGAGCCCTGGGAACACTCAGTGGCCAGGTTGTTTCTTGGGGATGAAGGACACATATGTTCTGACAGGAGTTGGCATAAGACCAGAAGTTGCTTTACTCAAGTTTCATACAAAGGCATTTTGACTCCCTCCTGCAGCTCTGGAGCAGTGCTGAAGGGAGCAGGATACAGTCAAGGCAGGAAGGAGCAGTGTGACAGCCCATGCCATGAGCAGATGGCAGAAGGGGTGACATTTGATTCCAAAGGATCACAGGCCTTGTGTAGCTCACTGGAGAAGCTCACTTGGTGTTTAATTTTAGGACAGTCATTTCCATAGGAAGTCACCTTAGTTTCTGGCTATATATTTTTATGATAAAACTTGAACCTTAGCAACCCCAAGGTCCAGAAAGGATTAGTGTAGGGTGATGAAGAAATTAGTGTCTGAGGAGAGGCAAGTCCAGGATTGCTTCAGGGATGGATTCTAATGTGGATTAATGTGAGCTGATATAGTCTAAGATATGAAAAGAGAGCTATGTGGAAAATATGGGATTTGGGAACTTGTTACTAGACTAGGTATATTAGTCCCAACCAATTTGATAATGAAATGTGTGCCAAATTCAAGCTGCCTTAAAGAAATATCAGCATTTATTGATCCACGTAAAGGAAATTCCAGTGGACATTTTCAGGCAGTTTGGTTGAGGGCTTCATCAGTGCATAAAGGACACTCTCATGGCCTCTTTTCCTCTCCACCCTGCCTTCTACTATGTTAGTTTAACTCATAGGCAGGCACTCCCTGCAAGGAGATAAAAATGGTCACCAAGAGCTCCATCTACCAGTTTAACAGCCCCAGGGAAAGGCACCTCTTTCCCTATAGTTTAACAATCTCAGGGCTGATTTTCATTGGCCCAGCTGGAATCACATGCCCATCTTTGAACCAATCACTAGCCCTCTGATTTTCCAAGTCCAGGCCTGAAGACATTCACTTCAGACCAGATAAAGAGATGGGAAAGTTCAAAGAAAAAGTATGGTTTCAGGGTCAGGGAGACAGTCAGTAGGCAAGAAAATGTCCACCACAGCAGGGTAGAGTTAGAGCTTCAATTTTTTTCCTCCTAGTAGTAAATGAAAGGGAGAGGGAGAACTAGAAATGTCCCAGTATTTTACAAAGTATACGATCCTTCCTTGAAATGTTACAGATACAAAAGACTTTAGGACTTATTCCAGAGTCCTTGAGAGTCATGACACAGCCCAAGTATTTGAGTTGACAACAGATTGGGGACTGGAACCCATATATATGCTTCTGGGGGGTATTTTCTAGGCTTGGACGAATTCCTAGCCTAAGACTCTCCTAGAAGAGGTAACATAGTTGAAAAGGAATAAATCCTTCCCCAATTCTAAAGAGGCAGCCTAATTTATTATTGCTGCTGCTTTACAGATGGATAAATGGAAGCTTTCACAACAGTTGGTAAATGAAGGTCTGACATGTCCCAAGTCAGCAGGGCTCATCTGTCCCTGCTGTGGAGGAATAGGGGGTGTAGAAAGAGCAGCAAGGAACATTGGTGCCACCTTCCAGAAATGAGCTGTGTGAAATGAAATCTTTGCAAGGCTGAGCAGAGTCCACAGAGACTAAAAATGTGATAGAGAGTGCTTGGTCAGAATGCAAATTATGCAAGCAGACCAAGCAAGCAGAGAACTATAGCATGACATGCTGTCACCATTCCAGAGAATAAGAACCATGTGGTGATACCTCAGAAACTGGCAAGCACCAACTCTTTCTTACTGAAGAAAGAATATTCTAGAACACTTATTAAAGGAAAGGCCATCAGACACAGATCTATTTCCAAATAAGCACAAGAGGAGGGGTATAGTTTAGAACATGAAAAAAATAAATAAATAAAAGGAAGAAGAGTGACAGACAGGAGAAGCTTGTGGGATATACTGTCTTCAGACATTCTCAACGCCTGACAGAGAAGAGACTGGTGATGGTACCTGCAGCAATCTCTGTCACAGCGAGATTGCCACCACTGAGCAAGCTGGAAAGCATCATGGAGCATCTGATCTTTACCAATTCCTTTTACTTATAAAAGTTCAGAGAGGTGGGGCATGGTGATGCACACCTGTAATTCTAGTACTTGA
>PVLC010034516.1:0-16844 GCA_004027655.1 Graphiurus murinus
CCAATCAAAAAATGGGCAAAGGATCTAAATAGACACTTCACAAAAGAAGAAATACAAATGGCCAATAAATGTATGAGGAAATGTTCCACATCATTAGCAATCAGAGAGATGCAAATCAAAACTACTCTGAGATTTCACCTAACTCCAATCAGAATGGCAACTATCAAGAACACAAACAACAACAAATGCTGGCGAGGGTATGGAGAAGTGAGAACCTAATACATTGTTGGTGGGATTGCAAATTAGTGCAACCACTTTGGAAAACAGTATGGAGGATCCTCAGATGAATGGGAATGATCCTACCATATGATCCAGCAATACCTTTACTGTGTATCTACCCAAAAGAAAGGAAACCAAACTATCAGACCAACGAATGTGTATCTATGTTTATAGCTGTACAGTTTACAATTGCCAAACTATGGAACCAGCCAAGATATCCATCAACAGATGAATGGATTACAAAACTATGGAATATGTACACAATGGAATTTTACTCAGCCATAAAGAAGAACAAAATCATGTTATTTGCAGGGAATTGGAAAACATTATGTTAAGTGAGATTAATCAATCACAAAAAGTTAAAAATCGAATGCTCTCCCTAATATGTGGGAGCTAGGGAGAAAATGGGACATAAGAGTGACTCCAGATGAAGGAGAATTCTTAGGTGAACAAATAATTTGATTTAATGGAAGGTGATGGGGGAAGGGGGGACACCCTAATCAGCATGATGTACTTACAAGATCACATCAAAGTCAATCACTAAAGTGACCTTGAGAAGGAGGGAGAAGGAGGGAGGGGGGTGGAAATTGGGGAAGGGTTAATGAGAAATGTGTTCATGGATGTATTTACCTATACTAGCTTGTACCCAATAAAGATATGTGATTAACCCTGTTGTACCCAAAAAAGAAAAAATATATATATAACTATCTACCATATGATCCAAAAATCCCATTTCTGGGTATTTATCCAAAATAACTGAACTCAGGATCTCAAAATGATATTTTGTCTCTCATGTTCACTGCAGCACTAATTACAATAGCCAAGATGTGGAAATAATCTAAATATACATTGACAAAAGGATGAATAAAGAAAATGTGATATGTGCACACAATGGAATATCATTTGGCCTTAAAATGATATGTGGAAACATGGATGAAGCTTGAAGAAATTGTGATAAGTAAAATAAACCCATTACAGAAGGACAAAGACTGCAGTACTCTGTTTGTACAAGGTATCTAAAATAGATTCATAGGGCTGGGCATGGTGGCACATGCTTGTAATCCCAGTACTTGAGAGACTGAGACTGGAAGATCTGGATTCACGGCCAGCCTCAGCTACTTAGTGAGGCCCTCCACAACTTAGTGAGACTTTGTTTAAAAATAAAAAATAAGGCTGGAGGTATAGCTCAGAGGTAGAGTGCTCCTGGATTCCATCCCCAGTACTGCAAAATAAATAAATAAATAAATAAACAAACAAACAAATAAATAGACTCATAGAAGAGGAGAATAGAATGGTGGTTGGTGCAGTTTAGGGGGAGGGGAAAATGGAGTTACTAATCAATGGGAATAAAGCTTCATTTATGCAAGATGAATATATTCGAGAGGGCTTCTGAACAACAATAGTTAACAATACTGAATTGTACACTCAAAAATATGTCTAGAGAATACATTTCATGTTAAGTGTTCTTATCATAATAAAATAGAATATAATAAAACAACAAAAGAAATTATGGAGGGTAAAGAAACATGAGATAATCAGTAAGGTAACATACTACTAGACAATGAAAAAATATACATTTGTGTGTGTTATAATGTAATATACAGAGAGGCCACAGAGTGGGGAAAAATTTTACCAACTACTCCTCTGATGGAGGACTAATATCTAGAATATACAGAGAACTCAAGAAATGCACAGGTAAGAAAACAAATAACCCAATTAAAAAATGGTGCATTTTACCTTTGAGCTATATGCACACCTATTTTATTTTTTATTTTGAAGGTTCTAGCTAAGATGCTGAAGCTCTCACTAAATGGTTGAGGCTTGCTTCAAACCTTCCTGTCTCAGCCTTTCAAGTACTGGGTTTGCAGGTGAACACCACCATGACCAGATAGGCGGGATGCAGGGGACACCATTAACATCCTTTTCAGATCTATTCCATGTGCCCCTGAATCTATTCTCCAACTTCAGTGGATGTCAACTGCTAAGATTCACAGTTATGCTGTAGCCTGGAGGAATGTCCTCAAGGACTGATTGCCATCATCACAGAGACTGGAGCTGTCCATTTCCCAAGAGCCAGGGAGCAGATCTTTTCCTCCTGGGAAACTGTGACACCTGCTATTCTATGCATGTGTCTTGCGCTAAGCCTCCAGGTGCACTACTCTGTGACCCTATTCAGAGGTTCCAGCTGCTACTACACTTACACTGAAACTATCTTTGCTTCACCTCTGCTCCTGTCTTATCTGTTTCCCTCACTTTCTTCCAGATTTCTCCAGTGAGAACTTCCTCAATAAATCACTTACATAAGAATCCGTGTCCCAGTCTTTGCTTTTATGGAAACTGACCTAAGACCGAAGAGTCAGGAAGAATAAATGACAGAAAAGGGAAAGGAAGAGAGGGTTGCTGATTTGGACCTGATAGGTATTATCAATCTTTTCCCAACACAGTCTGAATTCTCCTGGGTCATCCTGCATACAGGAAGGCTACAATCCCAGCTAGAGAAAGAAATCATAAGATACTGACAAAGTAGACATATTTCAAGTAGCTTGATCTAAATTGACTTTTTGATAATACTTCTTTAACTAGACAACTAAGTAGGTGCCCATTGAATTAGTATGTTTTATTGGATGACCTAAATTTTAAAATCTCAGTACTTTTCAAGTAGAGAATGGAGAACCCACAAGCACCTAGGGATCCGCAAAATATCCCTAACAATTTTTCAAGTGTTTTATTTTTGGCAAGAGTCAGTTTAACTTATTTTGCAAGTCCTCTTCCCTTCATTTTTTAGGCCCTTGGGCATTTCAAAGGAAATTTAATCCATATGTTTCTTATTCATTTATATTTTAAGTCATAAAAATGTTATTTTTATAAGAGCTGTTTGATATCCAAGAAACTTTCTGAGCCTTTTTAAAAATCTCTTCAAAGTCTTGGTTGGAGCCAGGGAGCAGACATAGTGTGTATACGCCACCCCAAAACGTAATCCAGACAGACTCAACCATAGACTGACCTCAGAAGAGTGCTTGCTGCATCCAGCCAAAATGTCAGCGAGATGATCAAGAAAGTTGGTCTGGACACCAGAGAATCCTTGAGAAACACAAGCACAGCCAATAGCAAATGATAGCAAAGACAAAAGTGTGATGCATTACTGTGTCACAGATGCATTTGTGCATATATGGACTAGACTGGTGTGCCTTGCCACAAGATGTAGTTCCTGGCAATGCTCAGAAAGATCTTCAGACTCATGCAGGACACAGTCCTCTATAACCACCCAACTATTTTATGTAAATAAAATGGTGCCTTTCATCAGCATTGTATATATCAAAATAACCTCCATAGTTTTACGGAGGGCTAAAAATGGTGATTTCAATGTATATTTAATGATGTAGAAAAATGTTTACAATACATTGCCAAATGAGAAATATGGTGACAATAGGACCACATTTTTTTATAAGAAAAAAGTAGCCAGATGTGGTGGTGCACATCTATAATCCCACTACTTGGGAGGCAGAGCTAGGAGGATTGTAGATTTGAGGCCAGCCTCAGCAACTTAGCAAAACCCTATTTCAAAATAAAATTTAAAAATGGGCTGAAGATGTAGCTTTGAGGTAGAACCTACCCCACCTCCCAGTTCAATCTCCAGTATCAAAAGAAAAGAAAAAAAGGAATATCAGAACTGTTTATATATGCACATTTATTTTTTATCAAGAAATGAATATATTTTGTGTAATGCAAAACTGATACTAATGTATTTTAAATTTAAAATCTAAGTACTTTTGAAATAGAGAATGGAGAACCCACAAGCACCTAGGGATCAGCAGCATATCCCTAACAATTTTTCTAAATGCTCTATTTTTGGCAAAAGTCAATTTAACTCATTTTATAAGTGCAAATTAAAATATTAAACAATAATTCTAGCTGATGGGGTTGGATTTTCTAACTTTTCTGCAACATGCGTTGGGTAACTAAAAAAATCATTTTAGTCTATGCTTTAAACATTGTAAAGAAAGTATTCCTCTAATATTGTGAGGGAGCAATGCCCTTCTTGTTTCTTCTGCCTGGGAACAATAGTGCATAGGGTCCAAGCTGGAGGGGGTGTTAAAACAAACACTGGATGATGAAATCGTCTGAGAGTCGATGGAATGCAAGTGCTCATCTGGAACGGCTGATTCTGTGGTGACCATGCTTTTTGAACCCCAAATTGGTCACACAGTCTAACACGAGGATGTGGAGCAGGATAGATCATTTTAAATCAGAACTGTTCTCAAAATTCCAGGACATATGGTGATTCTGGCTATGGGGCTCTACTTCAGAAGTGAAGAAAAAATTCTAAGGGCCACTCTAAGGAATGCTCTCTGAAAGAGAAAGTAATGGCTGGTGATTTATAAAGCTGTTGGTACTGAGCTTCCACTGAACTCTTGATTTTCCCTCTAGCAGATGCAGGTAGCATTGTAAATCCAAAGGACTATTACTTTCACATCTCTTGGCATCTAGTCACTTTCTGTTTAAAGTACTCTAACAACTTGTGAGGGTGTAGCTCAGAGGTAGAAGGCCCCTGGGTTCCATCCTTAGTACCACAAAAAAAAAGTACTCCCTGCACAACTGTACATGACTGCCAATATTAATTATCTCCATAGTTCTCCTGAAACACAATGCTTTCCCCTGAAGAGCCACTCTCCCTAGTAATTGTTAGCACCCTATCTCCTCCCACTTTTCCACCATCCCCACCAACCTAAAGGCTGGTTCTGAATAACAACCATTTTTTCCATTCTCTACAGCTAGGCTTATTAGAGACTGACCATAGCAAGGGAGAGAAGAAAGGTAGAAACATGTTTTCCTGACTCCCATTATTAGAGAAAAGCTAGATAATCCTGAAAGTTTCCTTTTTTAAGAAAAAAATTTAAATGATTCTAAAACATTCAAATCAAAATAGAGTAAGTGGGTAATTCTGGTATCATATAAAATGAAGTTACTTTATTTTATAATATCAAGTTATTTTAAACTATTTTAGACTTGTTTTAATATTCCATGATGATTCTATTTAAATATGTTGTATTATCACCTTCTGGAATGACTAAATCCATCCTAAATAGGCATTAGCATTAAAGCTAAAAAATGATAAAAAGTTAAACCAATCATACTCTCCTACCAAACATTTCTGCTGGATTCATGAGGATGTGAGCTCCAATCCCATGTCCTATGAGATAGTTCCCAAAGGCTGGCAAATCTAGCCTCCAATGGACAACATTTTCAGAAATTTACAAGGACCCTTGTTATGGATAGATGTCATATAGAGATCATGTCCATTCCAAATCAGATCTACATAAATGAATCTCAAAAGTCCTTTATTTCATAGCAAAGTGATGGGATGTTTTATTAATCCAATGATCTGAAAATATAAACACACACAATATGTGTGTGTGTTTATATTTTATTTCTATTTATTTAGAAATAGAATAGCCTTATATTTTAAAATAATTAAAATATATTTTGGTTAATCAGTGTCCATGATTCTAGAAAGAAGAACCTGTTTTCATCAAAAGTCCAAATACATCTTATTCTGTTGCTGATACTGACTCATCTAAACACAAGTTCTATTTTTCCAGAAAACAAAAGAGAAATTGTGTGACATTTGAGGGTACTATACTATTTTTTTTTTTAGTACTGGGTATTGAACAGAATGTCATTCCACCCCTGAATACACCCTAAGCCTGATTTCATTTTTTATTTTGAAACAGAGTCTGCCTAATTTTCTGTGGGCCTTACTAAGTTTCTGGGGCTGGCCTCAAACCTGTGATCCTCCTGTCTCAGCCTTCCCAGTACTGGGATTACAAGAGTACATCATCACACCCAGCTGGTACTATGCCATTTAACATAGAATATTATGTGTTTGAAGGGGAGGGAGCCAGGGGGAAGCTCACCAAGTGCATCAGTTTGAATTTTATTATGATGTGAGAAAACAATGCACTACTAAAGATATACTTTAAAAAAACACATAGATTTAAGTTTGAATTTTGGTTTTCTCACATAACAGCTGTGTTTAGATAATGTTAACTTTTCTGAGAATCAGTTTCCTTAGTAAAACTTCTTTTATATTTAATAGAGCTCTTGGGAGAAATTTATAAACATGTTTATATAAAATTTCTAGTTTAATACCTAGCACTTGGTTCATATTCTCTTTTCTTTCTTCTTATTCTCTTCTCTTATTCTTATTCTCTTCTCTTCTCTTCTCTTTTGGGGGATGGGGGTTCAAACAGAGGAAAAGATACATGTAGCTCACCATCTGTGAAGTTCTGCTCATGTCACTGATATTTACCAGGTTATCCCCTGGTAAATTAGCCAACCCTGACTCAGTCTGCTCATGTTTTTTTATCAGCTGGAAGAAAAGTGATATTTAGTTATGGATTTGATTTGAGATGCCAGTAGAAAGTTTGCACTCATAGTTTCATTTACACAATGGAGAGACACCTGCAGTATAGCATGTAGAATAGAATTGTTATAAGAAATGCCCCCCATGGCAGTAAAGACAGTTACAGCTAATGAACTAATCAATATTGTCAAGTGACCTTTCTCTTGCCAAGTATTAAATTGTAAGGAAAGGGAAAGAAAGAGGTTAGAACTGCATACTTGCTACAGAGTTCAAATTCTGGGCTTCTCCTGGCTAATTTTTATTATAATTGATCATATTTTAGTTTTGTCAGTACACCAGTCTCCTCCATGGCCTGACACTATTTCTCTAGGGCAGTGACCTTTTAAAGCCCAGCATCTGGCAGGAAGCACGGTGTTATTTTTTACATCAGTAATGGCCCTTTGCAGGTCTGCTTCAGCCAGAGCAGAGGGTGAGTACTGGTCCTTTCTGCTGCAAAATTAGTCTTTTTTCAGTCCTCTTTCCTAGTATCAGCTCTCCAGAGATTGTTATAAACACTTGCCCTCGATGTTTGCTGAAAAACTCATGAATTTAGAACTTCCAATCATCATTATTCTTTATAAATACCTAGTCAGGCTGGAGCCCAAGAGGCATCTGAGTGAAACACCTTTCCTCAGGTGCTGTGAGCTTGAATCAAAAAGCAACAACAAAGGGAGCAATGTAACGAAAATTGAAGCATGGCTGAAAAGAACACAGAAAGTGGACCAGGGAGAGCATAGAAGCCCATGCGCTAGGCAGTGGTGCATGCCGCAAAGCTGTGGTGGCCATTGAGCTGGCTGCCCAGTGTGGTGTCTACTAGCACTGAGACATCTAATGACCTCCTGCATGCCCAGCAATCAGATGTGAAGTAAGTGACTCCAGAACTCCACCCCCTAATCAGGCTGCATATCCCTGCACATTCAACAGTGACTGGAAAGCCTAGGATGACCAGCTTAAGCCCACACTGGAGACACCCCAGCTCATCTTTCCTACAGAACCAGAGCAACATTAAATTGTGCAGCAGAACTTGAATCAAAACTGTCAAAAAAGCAGCTTCTTGACAGAAGGAAAAAAAGCAGCAAAAAAGTGAAGAAATTAACAAAAATTGAATCACTTGAAACACAGCTGAACAAAAGCCAGAAAGCAGACCATGGAAAGCAAAGGAGACCATGCACGTGGCAGTGGCATGCACTGCAGATTAGCAGCCTGCACTGATAGAAAGAGCAAATAAGATTGCCTGAAAAATGCTTGAAAATCTAATACAGTGAGAAGACATTTAAAAGCTGAAAATATCCATGCAGATCCAAAAGGACTGCAGAGGCCAACTCGGTTCTGTACTTACATTCTTGCAGGGATTTTGTTTTTGTTTTTGTTACTGTTGTTTTTTCTTTTTGTTTTTCTGTTTTGTTTTTTGTTTTGTATTGCTTTGTTTTGTTTGTTTGGATGATTGGTTGCTTTGTTATTTTTTGCTCAGTTTGTTGACTCTCTTCCTCAAACCTTTTACAAGCTTCCTCCGTATCTCCTATCTATATTCTCCTCAACACTTTTTTTTCTCTTTCCTTTTTTTCCTGTCTCATATCGAGACCATTTCATACCTTTATAACTAAATACTCTACAGTGACTATCAGAATCCTCTGACATATCCACTATCTCTAATCTTTACCATATACCACCTCAACATACTCAAACTCTTATTCCACTGGACTGTTGGGACTTGAGGATCACAATAGCCAGGTGGCACTTGCAAAACTGAAACCAAGGCTTACGAGAAAAACAGCCCATATTCCAGTAAATAAATTTAAGGATTTAGTGAAGCCTGATGGTTAAACTGTAACTCTTAGATGTAGCTAAAGCATAACCCCAGATGCAGGCAAAGGAGACAATTGGCTGACCAAGGGCTTCCATACTTGTGGACAAATCATGATTCACATAGGCAGGCTATAGCAAGGTAAACACATGCTCTTCTGACCTTTTGTGGGATTGAGTAAAGAGCTATACTCCCCCCGCTGGAATTCCCCTGCTTCAAACTTCATATAAACCACAAACTTGGCTAAATAAACAGGAACTGCTTGGCACTACCTCTGCCACATCTGTGTGTCTCATTGGAAGCTGGAGGTTCAGGCAGGCAGTGCACTCACTTTTCCCTGAGACCCCCTCTGCAGTGGCGGGACCACCACACTGGACCATACCTTATACTTTACCTTATTCTTGCATTCATCACTATGACTTCTCACCCAACCTTCTTCAGTGAACACAACCTGTCCTTGTATATGCCAGTGGACACCTCTAAATCCCTACTGCAGAGATTGGACCAGAAAGGTGAACCACCAGAAGGGACTGCCAAACCCTAAGGATAAACTCACCTCTGCTGATAGAAGGAATAGCTCAATATATCCCACATCAAGTCCTAAAAACACAGAGGTCACAAACTGTCCTATGCACACCTCTGAGACGAATCCCCATGACAGAAGCAACAAACAGACCCTAGAAGTCAACACCTGAAACCCAACAATGGCACCATTAGAGAGGGCAGAAGAAGCACTAGAGTAATGGTAACTCAGTACAGGATACTACTCACAGAGAGAAAATAAAAATAATAAAACTACGAATTGACAGAAAGCTTGCAAGAGCAGCAAAGATATAAATTTAAGAACAGAGAAACCATGGGAAGGAAAAATAGCAAAGAAACAATGAGTCAGAAGAACCCCACAATAACAGAACTCACCAACCCAGAATGGCAGAGATTACCAGAAGAATAATTCAGATCTTTAATAGTAGAAATGATAGATTTCCAGAAAGAATGCAGGGAGAGCTGGAAAAAAATAAACAAAGAATCTGACACCCTAAACAGGAACCAAAGAGAAGCATTGAAGGAAGTGAAAGATGCAATAATTGAAGTGAAGGCATCAATACAAATGATAAACAGTAGATTAGATCACATGGAAAATAGAATATCACTCTTAGAAGATGACCATTCCAAAAATGAATCCATAGTACATAATCTAGAAAAAAATTCAACAGTATGAATCGGACATCAATGAGATCTATCATCAATGAGACAATTTTATAAGAGCTAACCTGAGAATAATAGGCATAGAAGAGGGATTAGAAGATGAAAGTAATGGAATAAACTGTCTTTTCAAAGAAGTAATATCAGAGAATTTTCTAAACATAGAAAGAAGCTGACACACAGGAACAGGAAACATATTGAACCCCTTTTAGACAAGACAAAAGAAGAGGTTCACCATGCCACATAATAATCAAATTGATTAATGTAGAGGCCAAGGAGAGAATCCTAAGGCAACAAAAGTAAAAGGCCAAGTGACATTTAAAGGGAAACCAATTAGAATCACTTCAGAACTCCCAAACTAAGTCATGGAAGCTAGGAGGGGCTGGAGTAACATAATCCAAACTCTGAAAGAAAATAACTTGCAGCCAAGATTCTCCTACCAAGCAAACTGCTCTTTCAAAATTGATGGGGGAAATAGAGACCTTCCATGACAAATGAAAACTGAAAGCATTTATTGTCTTCCAAACCAGCACTAGAGAAAATACTCAAAGAGATTAACTACAAAGAAGAAGTAACAAGTAAACATCAGCACTATAGTAACAATAATTTCCAGGAAGCAAACAAGTAGGCAAAGAAGAGCAAACAGTACCTCAAATAGAAATCAAAACTCAAAATATTAGGAACTAAAAAATCATCTGTCAGTAATCACACTGAATACAAATGGCTTCAACTCCCCAATAAAAAACACAAAAGGTGACAAAATTTATCAAAACCTAGAATCTGTCTATATGCTGCCTGCAAGAAACATGCCTTACAAGCAAAGATTCCCACAAACTAAATGTGAAGGGCTGGAGTAAGGTAATTCATGTCAATGGAACTTGAAGACAAGCAGGAGTAGCAACTATGATATCAGACAAATTAGACTTCAAGACAAAGCTTATCAGAAGAGACAAAGAAGGTCATTGCTTACTAGAAAAAGGAACAATCCAGCAGAAGGAAATAACAATTGTCAATATTTATGCCCTGAATATAGGTGCAGGCACTTTCATAAAACAAACTCTTCATGATATAAAGTCACACATAGATCCCAATACAATATTACTAGGAGACATTAATACTCCTCTCACATCACTAGATCAATCTTCTAAACAAAAGGTCAGTAAAAATGCCTCAGTCCTAAAGAATACCATAAACTAAATGGACCTATTAGACACATACAGACTATTTCACCCAACTACAGTTGAATTCACATTTTTTCAGCTGCCCATGGAACCTTCTCCAAAACAGACCACATTCTGGGCCACAAAGTGAGCACTGGCAAATTCAAAAAATGTAACAAAATTCCCTACATCTTTTCAGATCACAGTGGAGTGAAACTAGAAATAAACTCTAAGAAGACCCAGAGTAACCATGTAAACACATGGAGACTGAACACCACACTGCTGAATGACAAATGGGTCATATAAGAAGTAAGGGGAGAAATGAAAACCGTCCTAAAAACCAACGAAAACAGAGACACAATATATCAAAACCTGTGGGACACCTGAGGGCAGTACTAAGAGTAAACTTTATAGCACTGAGTGCCCACATAAGAAGAACAGAAAATCACCAAATAAATAATCTGACACAGCTCAAAGCACTTAAAAAATAGAACAGTCTAACCTGAAAGCCAAGAGAAAATTATTAAATCAGAACAGAAATTAATGAAGTAGAGAATAAAGAAACAATACAGAATATCAACAAAACCAAAAGCTGGTTTCTTGAAAAAAATAAATATAATAGATAAACCATTAGCCAACCTCACCAAAAGAAAGAGAATCAACTCAAATTACCAATATAAGAGATGAAAAGGGGGATATTACAACCAACAGTGTGGAAATGCAGAGGATCATAAGAAACTACTTTAAAAAACTATACTCCAACAAAATGGAAAATCTTGAAGAAATAGAAAAATTTCTAGACACATAACCTTCCTAAATTGAGTCAAGAAGATATAGAAAACTTAAACCAACTAATAAAATCAAAGAGACAGAAACAACAATAGTTTACTACCAAACAAAAGCCCAGGGCCAGATGATTTTCCAAGTGAAATTTATAAAACATTTATAGCAGAGCTAATCCCAATACACCTTTCCATTAAATAGAAAGAAATGTGACCCTCCCAAACACATTTTAGCTCAAGAAAAGAAAACTATAGGCCTATATCATGGATGAACTTAAATGCAAAACTGATAAACAAAATACTAGCAATGTGCATTCAAAACCACATCAAGAAAATTATATACCTTGACCCGGTCAGGTTCATCCCAGGGATGCAAGGCTGGTTCAACATTCAGAAAACAATCCATGTAATTCACCACATAAACAGAATCAAAGACAAAAATCATATGATCATTTCAATTGATGCTGAAAAAGCATTTCACAATATCCAACACCCATTCATGCTAAAAGCGCTGCAGAGAATTGGAATAGAAGGAACATACCTCAACATCATAAACACAATAAACAATAGACCCACAACCAACATCATATTAAATGGGGAAAAACTGCAAGAGTTGCCAGTAAAAACAGGAACAAGACAAGGATGTCCATTATCACCTCTTCTGTCCGATATAGTACTTGAGACTCTAGCCAGAGCAATAAGGCAAGAGAAGGAAATCAAAGGGGTAAAAATAGGGAAAGAACAACTAAAATTATCCCTTTTCACAGATGACATGATACTATACTTAGAAGACCCAACAAACTCAACCAAAAAACATATAGAACTGATCAACAAATTCAACAAAGTGTCTGGATACAAAACTAATCTTAAAAAATCAGAAGGTTTCTTGTATGCCAAAGATAATTCCACTGAAAAAGAAATACTGGAAACAATTCCACTCACAATAGCACCCAAAAAAATAAAATACTTAGGGATAAGCCTAATCAAGGAGGTAAAAGGCCTCTATAGGAAAACTATAAAAAGTTGAAGAAATCGATGTAGACTTTAGAAGATGGAAATATCTTCCATGCTATTGGATAGGCAGAATAAATATCATCAAAATGACCATCCTCCCAAAAGTGTTCCACAGATTTAATGCAATACCCATGAAATTACCAAGGTCACTCCTCACAGACATAGAAAAATCAGTCCTTAAATTTATTTGGAAAAAAAAAAAGAATAACCAAAGTAGTTTTTAGCAACAAGAACCATGCAGGAGCTATCACAATACCTGACTTCAAACTCTACTACAAAGCCACAGTAATAAAAACAGCATGGTATTGGCACAAACACAGACACATAGATCAATGAAGCAGAATAGAAGATTCAGAACAGAGCCACAGACTTACAGTCAACTGACTTTTGACAAAGGAGGCAAAAATATACACTGGAAAAAAGATAGCCTCTTCAACAAATGGTGTTGGCAAAACTGGTTAATCATATGCAGGAAAATGGAAATAAACCCCACTTTCTCACCCTGCACAAGAGTCAACTCAAGGTAGATCAAAGATCTGGAAGTCAGGCCAGAGACCTTGCAGCTACTTGAAGATGGCATAGGGCCAACACTACAACACATAGGCACAGGTAAAAACTTTCTCAACAAGATCCCCAAACCACAAGCAACTTAAAGGAAGATCAATACATGGGATTGCATTAAACTGAAGAGCTTCTGTGCAGCAAAGGAAACTGTCAAGAACCTCAACAGAGAGCCCACAGAATGGGAGAAACATTTTGACAGCTACTCTTCAGATAGAGAACTAATATCTAGAATATACTGAGAACTCAAGAAACTCACAGCTAAGAAAATAAATAACCCAATCAAAAAATGGGCAAAGGATCTAAATAGACACTTCATGAAAGAAGAAATACAAATGGTCAAGATATGTATGAGGAAATGTTCTACATCATTAGCAATCAGAGAGATGCAAATCAAAACTACCTTGAGATTCACCTAACTCCAATCAGAATGGCAATCATCAAAAACACGAACAACAAAAAATGGTGTGGGTGTGGAGAAGTGAGAACCTAATACATTGTTGGTGGGATTGCAAATTAGTGCAACCACTTTGGAAAACAGTATGGAGGATCCTCAGACGAATGGGAATGAACCTACCATATGATCCAGCAATACCACTTCTCAGTATCTATCCATTTATCCCAAAGAATGGAAACCAAACTATCACACCAATGCATCTGTATCTATGTTTATAGCTGCACATTTGACAATTGCCAAACTATGGAAACAGCCAAGATGTCCATTGACAGATGAATGGATTACAAAACTATGGGACATGTACACAATGGAATTTTACTCAGCCATAAAGAACAAAATCATGTCATTTGCAAGGAAATGGATGGAACTGGAAAACATTATGTTAAGTGAGATTAGTCAGCCACAAAAAGTAAAAAATCATATGTTCTACCTAATATGCATATTCTAGGGAGAAAATGGGGCATAAAAGGGACTCCAGATAAAGAAGGAGAAGCCTTAGATGAGCAAACAAGTTGACCTATCTGAAGGTGCTATGGGAATGGGGAAACACCATAATGCACATGATGTAATTTCACAAATTTATCAAAATCAATCACTAAACTGGACCTGAGAAGAAGGGAGGGTGAGGGAGTGGGGTGTAAATTGGGGAAGGGTTAAATGAGAAATATGCACCTGTGTGCCTTTACCAGCTTGTACCTAACAAAGATGTATGATTACAATGCACCAATTTAAAAAATTAATTGATTAATTAAAAATATATTAGCTAATATAGATATTCCATTATACCATAATTCTAAGGAGTCTTGTTTGCTTTGATGGTAAATCTATGCTTATAAGAGATTATGGTTACTTATGTTAAAATAGAAAATACAGTGATTAATAACATCATTTAATATTTATTAATAATTATTATTAAAAGTTACACTGACAAAAAAACACACATACCTGGTCATTTCCAGTTCTTTTTATTCAGACTGACATTTCAAGTTATATTGCTTCAACATTTTGGGGGGGGGATCTTGGGGATTAAACCCAGGGGTGGTCTACCTCTAAGCTACACTCCTACACCCTTTTTATTCTGGAGCAAGGTCTCACTAAGTTGCTGAGGGCCCTCTTAAGTTGCTGAGGCTGGCCAATAACCTGTGATCCCCTATCTCAGCCTCCTATGGACTGGTATTAAAGGTGTACACCACCATACCCAGCTTGTTTCAGCTTTTAATTATAACCAGTGTGGTAATGGTTTTAAAAATGTCTTCCAGTGTTTCAATACAGCTCCTTCAAAAGGTGAAGTCTTATTCCCTCACCCAGAATGTGGGGTGAATTTCATGACTTCTAATGAATAGAATGTGGTGAAAAT
Source organism: Graphiurus murinus (assembly GCA_004027655.1). Lineage (NCBI taxonomy): Eukaryota > Metazoa > Chordata > Mammalia > Rodentia > Gliridae > Graphiurus > Graphiurus murinus. Next base: position 14,961 of record PVLC010034516.1, read on the forward strand.
GACATGTTAGTCTTCCAAGACTACATTATAAAAAGCATGTGGCTCCCTTTACTTCTCTCTCTTGGATTACATACCTTGGGGGAAATCATTGTCTTGCTGTGAAAGTTCTCAAGTAAACCTAAAGAGAGAGCCACATGTCTAGATATATAGGATTCCCACCAACAGTTCTGAGGTAGCCATCCTAGAAGTAGGTCCTCCAGCCCCAGCCAAGCCATCAGTTGACTACAAGCCTGACTGACATACATTTATTTATTGTTTGTTTGTTTGTTTTATATTTTTTAACTAGGGGTTAAACTCAAGGACATTCTATCTCTGAACTACATGCCCAGACCTTTTATTTGGAAATAGCATCTTCCTAAATTGCTCAGGCTGGTCACAACCCTGCAATTCTCTTTCTCAGTTTCCCAAGAACTGGGGTTACAAGCACATGCCACTAGGCCCAGCTTCACATCTATCTTATTTTCTGCCACCTCACGAGAGACCCTGATCCAAAATTACCTAACTAAGCTCTTCCCAAAATGAGAAAATGAAAAACTGTGAGATAATAAATGCTTGTTGTTTTAAGGTATTATATTTTGGGATGATCATTATGTGGTTAAAAAAAATAACCAATAGAGATAGATTTTGTGTATGTATGTGGATGTGTGTGACATAGTTGACTGAAACCAGAGATGTTCCATCTCTGAGCTATACTCCTAACCCTATTTTATTTTGAAACATGGTCTTACTAAGTGGTTGAAGATCCTTGCTAAGTTGCTGAGACTGGCCTCAAACCTGTGATCCTCTTGTCTCAGCCTCCGAACACTGGAATTACAGATATGTGCCACCACACTCAGCTGACAGCTGATAGAAATAGATTTTAAGATGTGTTCCTTGGAACCTTTTTTTTTTTTTTTTATACTAGAGATTTGAACGCAGGAGCATTCTAACCTAACTCTGAGTTATACCTCCAGTCCTATTTTATATTTTTATTTTGAAACAGGGTCTTGCTAAGTTGCTGAAACTGGCCTCAAACCTGTGATCTTCCTATCTAAGCCTCTCACATACTAAGATTACAGGCATGCACCACCACATCTGACTCTTCAGACATGATTTTGATTCCTGTCTTATTTATGGATTCCAGAATCATTTTTCCCAACAAAATGGTGATTTTTTTATCCTTCCTGAAGTTCTTTCAATGACAAATGGCTGAAATGAGCAGAATTTTATCTTAGATGGTCTCTAACTCTCCATGTCTTTCCTCTTATCCTCTTGTCTTGGCTCCTCCCTTGGACTTCCCTCCCAACCATCAGGTCTTCTTCCCCAAAGATTAGCTGGGTGGGAGCTTGCTGCACTCCTTGAGATGGGGGGATGTCAGAGACCATGATGTATGAAAGAGTTAAGACCTAAGGGTCTAAAGGCTGTTTACAGTCCATGTCTATCTGAAGTACATTCTATGCTGACACCAAGAGTGCATAAAAGAACTATGTGCTAACCATGGATGTCAGGTGTGCATGTAAGTGCTGGCCATAAAGTTAGTAGGATTTCATAAGGTTAATAGGTTTTCTTAAGGGTTAATGAAAATAGTCAATTGAATGGTAAACTTGAGCAGAAGTATACAACATACTTTTAGATAATAGGTTAGATGAAATATTAACATATGGCTAAAGGGTTTCGGGAATAATGTGTTTTCTTAAAACAATGAGATTTTCTGTGAGAGTATGTTTTTGATCTTTACATGTGATGTTTTTCTGTGGTATGAATCAAAATCTCCTGATGTTTTTCTTCTGATGTTTTTCTTAGATGATCTTCCTTGTATGATTGTATAAAAACACCCTGAAAATAAACTCAGTGCTTCAGTATTCACTGATAGCCCTCCCGAGAACATAGAGTCTTGACTCTTTA
>PVLC010034517.1:0-16719 GCA_004027655.1 Graphiurus murinus
TTATGTGTGGTGCTCTAACACTTCCAGCCAGCAGAGCAGTACCCCATAAACAAGGACCAGGGCTGACCCTGAAGGCGAGTCCAGCTCTTCAGAATCCAGCTGCTCATCTTTAGAGAAATGGCTAAATAAATGCTGACAGCAAAGCTGTGTGTTCTCACCTAGAAACACTTCTACAATTATTATCGAGAGAAAAGCAGGCTACAAAACAATATGTATGTATAATTCTAATTTTATTTATTTATTTTTTGTGGTACTAGGGATTGAGCCCAGGGGCATTCTACCTCAGAGCTATACCCCCGGCCCTATTTTATATTCCTTTTTAAACAGAGTCTCACTAGGTTGATGAGAGTCTTACTACTTGCTGAGATCCTCCTGTCTCAAGTCTCCCAAGTTCTGGAATTACAAGTGTGTGCCACCATACCCAGCTATATAATCCTAATTTCAAAAAGTGAAATACAGTGTGTCATATATTTTGTGTGTATGTGTGTCTGTGTATGAAAAAATATATAGAGAGACACTTGGATTTATAGATTTGTGTAGATATAGACAAAATTATGGGAGGCTAGACACCAGGCTGTTTACTGTTGTGGTTCACAGATATTTAGATCAGAGACCACTTTGGAAAACTGATGAAAACTATGAACTCACCATAAAAATGTACATGTTATAATCTATGTTCATGATGCTACTTCAGTTTTAGGGGTTCATAAAGCTAAGATTGCAAGCCTATGCTCAAGTGGAATGAGGCTGCTGGAAACATCTTATCATATATATTTTTGTAAATTTGCATTCTTTTTTACTGTGGATGTGCATTACATTTATAATTAGGGAAAACCATTTATATTGGTCATATTTCTACTTTGACTATAAAAGAATCTTGGATATCCTATGAACGCATACTAAAATGCCTGCTGAGAAATTATTTCCTCTGAAGCACCCTATATCATAGTTTTGCAAAAGGAAATTTGGGGTATAAACTATGGGAGAGGTGGCATATGGAATTACATCTTCATTACCTCAATTTCACAGTGAACTGTACCCCAGTCTTCAAGACCAGTGGCCTCTGAGGATGAGTTGGCATGCACGGCTGTCTTTCCACCACGAATGAGCTGCAAATACCCAGCAAAGTGTAGACAAATTAGCATTTCCATCAAGATTGAGGCAGTAGAAAGTAAATGATTTTCCTTAAAGAGGAAATGGAGTTAGAAGGCATAACCTGGAAAATAATTTGAAAGAGTCTGACAAATGAGATGAATAAAGTGATGTTTGCTAGTTAGTATAGAAATCCCCAAATCTAATTTACACTCAACAAAAAGAGTGATTGTAATGATTTATAATACTATCCAACAATGGAAAACTTGAATTTGACTATGTTAATTTACAAATATGCATTAAGTACCAAATTTGTACAAAAAAAATCCAAGTAAACATCTCTAATTTTTTCAGACTCCAGCATATAGGCATTTCTGTCCGGACGTGAGCGCCAGGGATTGTGGAGGATATTTTCAGATGCCAAGTTAGTACTTAAAAAGCCCTACTGGGGAAAAAAGGGTGACAAAGAGCTTTCCAATGTTCAACAGACAACACAAACACATAAACATTTATATAAAGCAGAAGGAGAAAGAATAAAGAACAAGTTGTGAAAGTTTAGAAGAGAGAAAGAACATCTCCTTGGGAACTCTGGGAAGATTTAATCATGAGATACAAATAGCAACTTCCAGCATGATAGACTCTGGACAGTAGGTACAAAAAGAAGGCTATGAGGTAAAGGAAATCATCTCAGGAGAGTCACAGGTAAGTAACTGTACAGTGTGGGCCAGGGAAAGAGCAAGATGTTGAGCTTGCCTGGGAATGGGTACCAGTGGAAACTAAGTGTGGAGTGGCTGGCCAGGTCCAGGCTGTTGGAGTGGCACCATGAGTGTCCAGCTGAGGCCTCCACTTGGCTAAATGATGAAGAACCAGACTGGAAATCTGTCCTGGGACAGCACTGGGTCTTGGGGCACAGGGCAGAAGGCTAAGAAAGGAGACTGGTTGGGAGGCTGCTCTGTATGACTTCAGAAAAGAGGATTTGAGAGCCTGTTGCATGAGGAGGCCACAGTATGGGAAGGAAAGGACAAGGAGGTCAGGCATGCTAGGTCTTGGCACGGGGCAGCTACGGGGAAGAAAGGAGAAAGTTACTATAGTTTCCAGCCTATGTGCCCTAAAGGATGACAGGCCATTGGCATAAACAAGGAATTCAGGAAGAGTTGATTGCTATTAACAAGTTTATAGAGCCTATTAATCCCTTCTAAATTATCTGAGTTGCTGTATAACATTCCCACGGAAAAAGTAAGAGAGAAGGTGCAAATAAATCTCCCTGAATTACCTCTGAATGAGCTGCTGGAAGAGGATGAAAGTGCGATCCCATAACACCTGTTTGTTCTTTGTGATAGGGTCCTGTTCATAGCTGTATTTCTGTTCCAATTCTTCCAGCTTTTTAAGCTGCTGACGAACCTGTTGCAGACTCTCCGCTACTATGGTGAACCTAGGAAGGTACAAGACATTGGTGTCTCAGTGACCAACAGTCCCCAGGCAGCCTGGATTAAAGGCAATGACAGAAATCAACAAGCAGTACAGGTAACACACATTACCTACATCAGTATTCTCCATACTCCAGGAAGAAATGGGGGAGGAGGGAGATGAGACTTGTGCTGGCATTAAAGAACCTAATACCTTCATTCTTTTCATGTGTGTGTGTGTGGCACTGGGGATTGAACCCAAGGGCATTCTACCTCTGAGCCACCCCCCAGCCCTATATTATTTTTTACTTTGGAACAGCATCTCACTAAATTCGGAGGGCCTCGCTAAGTTGCTGAGGCTAGCCACAAACCTGCAGTCCTCCTGTCTCATCCTCCCAAGTACTGGGATTATATGCATGCACCACCTTGCCCAGCCAGGAGCTTAGTTTGGAGAAGAAATTAATGTGTACTGAATGATTACAGCCTGGATCAAAAAGCCTCTGTACACTCCTGGTATCTACAGAGGAGAGACGGGAGCAACAGGGCTTCCAGGTAATGTGTGATTTCACTGACCACCAAGGTACCTGAGATTTAAAAAGGGTAGAGCAAAGAAGAGTGCAGAGGCAGGGGAAATACAGAGGACTCAGCAGGATGGATGCCTCTGGGTTAATGCATGAGACTGTGAGGGGCCACTGAAGGTTTTACATCAAGATGGTGACATGAGCTGTTGGTAGCTTGGCAACACCTGCCAGAGACGTTGTGCAGAGGAGAGTGGGGGGAACAGCCTTGAAGCTGCAGGACATCACGGGAAGGAAGGAAGGCGGGGGTGCAGTGGAGAGGAAAGAATAAAGATTGCTATTTCACTCAACTAGGAGAAAGCAATATGTTCAGTCTGACTCTAACAACAGAGGTCATTGGAGGAAGCCTAGTGACAGCTCTCAGGCGCTTCCTTCCTGAGTTGTTCTAACAGTGATGCTACCAGCTCCTGAGTGGAGGCATGCAGTGGAAGTGCCATCTCAGTTGCCTGGAGAATCAAATCTTACAAATATCTTCTCCCCACTGGAAACATCCACTTCACTTGATGGTTTCCCTTCTTGAACCTAGCTCTAAGCACTGAGAGCAGCCCTCTGCAGGAAATGAGAAGGCAGGATGGTGGCTGGGTGAGTTCCCAAGGAGATTCTACCCAGCACCTCCCAGCTCCCCTGGAGTCCTGCACACAGAGAAAATGGCAATCCTTTCACACAGTGGGGGGAACTAGGGCATTTGTGTCATTAAAAGAGGTGCTTATGGAAGGCTCAGGGGTCAAGATCGCTCCAGGCACACACTGGGCTGGGAAGCTCTGCTCTAATGCGCAAGAAATTTGGGGTATATACAGGCAAATCACAGAATGAAAATAAATGACAGAATAGTAATTGCTTTATATTGTTTTGTTTTTGTAGGATGGAACCCAGGAACATTCTACCTCTGAGCTATGCCCCCAGCCCCCTTTTTTATTTTGCATTTTGAAACAGGGTCTTCCTAGGTGGCCGGGAATCTCGCAAAGTTGCTAAGGCTGGCCTCAAACCTGTGATCCTCCTATCTCAGCCTCTCAAGTACTGGAATTACAGGCATGCACCACCATGACCAGATATATCATATATACATATCTATACATATGTATTTGTGTTTATGGTACTGGGGATTGAACCCAGGGCCTCTTGCATGCTAGGCAAGTGCTCTACCACTGAGCTACATCCCCACTTAGCAGTATAATCTCACATGATAATAACCCCATTATAACTCCGGAACTTGAGCACTTGGCAATTGTTTTAGGCCACCATCCCCTAATACTCATTCTGAAATCCCATTTCTTCTATCCCATCTGCTCCATCAGCTGCTGGGCCTTCTCCTGGACCATATTACCATCCTAGTAGTATCCTTTCTGTCTATCCCCCAGTGCTCTTTCTAAATAAAAAACGAGAGAACCACAACCCCTGCTTAAGACAAAAGCCTACCTTGCTCTCAGGAAGCCCCTAGGGAAAATCCAGTGCCCTTCGTGTGGATAACCTCCACAATCAGGCTGCAGTACCTCTTGGAGCCCCGCCTTCCTATCTGTGTCTCCCTGGCCCTCTCTAGCCACCCAGTGTACAGCCCTGCAGGGCCTCACCTCTGTGCCTCTGCCCCTGCTCTTCTCTCTGAGGGAAGAACTCCTCCTTCCTGTTTACACCAAGTACCCCACTCACTCTCAGAGTGAGAGCAGACCACCTCCTGCAGGAAGCTCCTGGTGACTCCTCTGTCCTCCAGGGAACCCTGATACACCTTTGCTACAGCACCTACACAAAATTATCCCCATGGCTAGCTTCCCCTCCACACTGAGAACTCCTAAAGGGCAAGGCCCAGGAGTCAATCCTCCCCATGTGCCCAGGTCCTGCCGTGGATCCTGGCACAAGTCAGCATTTCATAAGTACTTATTAGATGGATAACTGAATAGATGGCCCATGACAAACTACTATTTCATGTAAGCCTAGAAAGTGCCAAGATATTTTATTGTTAATAAAGCATCAGCACTTGAGTTGTTAAATGTGTTCTGTGACAACCACACCACTGGGGTTTTAGTAGAGTCCCATATGCCATAGTCCAAGAATGCTCCAAACCAAGCAGACGTAGTTGAATGTGGCAACAGTCACGAATAATGCTGTGCCTTCCAAGTGTTTCCAGGGTAAGAAGCTGGACTATGCCAAACTCTAGGCCAGTGTTCTGATGGGACACATTCCACTAGCTCTGCCCCAAGGTGCTCTTGATGAGTTCCTGTGGCCGGCCAGCCAGTCAGCTGCCAACGTGCTGCTCTGCAGAATCTCACCAGTTCTGCAGCTGGTCGAGGCAGGCGTTGGGCGGTCCCCCGATGCAGGCACTCTGCTGTCTCCGCTTCCACTCCACCAGCTCATCGTTGATCAGGGAATTCTGGGTAAGCTCAGTGGCATTCAACAACTCTCTTATTTTATGAATTATTTCCTACAGGGAGAAGAAGAAACAAGACTAACTCAACATTAATAATTGAATTTTAAAAATTATTTTTAAAGCAAAGCAAATATCCTTTCATTCTCAACTGGGGTTCTAACCCAACCTGTTACAAAAAATAATCTTTCCTCTGTTCTAAGCTTTGAGTCCATTATTTATGGTCTGTGACAAAAGCAACATGCCCCTCTGGAAAGTAATTGCATACCTTTCTCTTATTGTCCAGCATTAAGAACATCTTCTTGAGTGACAGCTCTTCTTGTTTCTGGTCATTCTTTGCCGCACCATTGGCTTCATGTTCTGTGAATTGAGAGGCAGCGGACAAATACAGACGTGTAAGAAGATAAACTCAACTAAAGCCAAAATCCGTATAAAACTTAGGAGAAATATCATACAAATACATAATCTGGCCTTTAATCTTTATTGAACAAAACAAGAAAAAAAAGTCCTAGATATAAAAACTGGACACTAGCTTACAGTGGCCCAGGTAAATTGGAAATAGTATTACTACTTAAGTTACTATGTAAATATTGCTTAAATGACAAAACTCAAAACTTCAGTTAAAAATGTATATGAAGCTGGGCGTGGTGGCATACGCTTGTAATCCCAGCATTTGGGAGGCTGAGACCGGAGGATCCGGGTTTGCGGCCAGCCTCAGCTACCTAGTGAGGCACTCCGCAACTTAGTGAGACTCAGTTTTAAAATAAAGAATAAAAATTAGGGTTGGGGGTGTAGCTCGGAGGTAGAATGCCCCTGAGTTCAATCTCCAGTACCGCAAAAACAAAAACAAAAACAAAAACAAAAAAATGTATATGCCATATCTATAGTTTTGAAAGAGAAGTAGACAATTGGGAAGTAGTAGTTGCGATTTCTTTCTCTCCCATTTTTTACTCAAATCATACTGATAAATCTCTATTAACCAAATGATTACTAGGGTAAAAGTAGTAACCTGTATATTTTATACAGTGCACACTAGGGGGTTATTTTTAATTGTTACAACCATTAAAAACCAGCAAGAACAACAAAACAGAGTGAAGCTGCTTTATTTTAATTAACTAATTAATTGATTGTGGTACTGTGGATTGAACCCAGAGGCATTCTACCTTCAAGCTACACCTCCAGCCCTACTTTATTTCTTATTTGGAAACAGGGTCTTGCTAGGTTGACAAGAGTCTCACTACTTGCTGAGGCTGTCCTCGAACCTGTGATCCTCCTGTCTCAGTCTCCCAAGTACTGAGATTACAGGCCTGGACCACCATGCACAACTGTGAATCTGCTTTAAAACATGAGAAAAATCTTGAGTTTATCTGCAGCACATACATGTGGAGATAGAGGGTTTGAAGCAACTTTAGGTATAAGGTCAGGGAAAAGATATGTATCTACTAGTCTACACTAAGGAGTGGGCTAGGCGTAATAAATAAGGTAACATGTAACCAGTGGTTGCCCATTAGGGGTGGCTGTGCCGTCCCCCTCTGAAGACATCTGGCAAAGTCTCGAGACAGTTTTAGTTGTCACCACTGGGGGTTAGAGGACAGCACTATTAGCATGTGGTGGGTAGAAGTTGGGATGCCACTCAACATTTTATGAGGCCTAGGGAAGCCCCATAACAAATAACTGCCTGACCCAAGATGCCGACAGTTTTGAGCTTAATCCTGGGCTTGGGTAATCAAGAAGTCAAAATCAGTAATTCAGGAACATAAAATATTTGGGAAATATGAAGGAGTGACTGCCTTCCTTATCTAGTGTAGTCAGAAAAAAAAAATGTAGCCAATGGCAGTGCTTTAATTATGCTTACCTCTGTTCTGCAAGGTTTTACATTTAAAATCATATTCATCTTGCAAATCTTCTAGGGTTTTGATTTCATGCTCTATAGACTACAAATAAAGACATAAACATGTTTTCCACTGATTATCAGATTCCAAAGACTTTGGGAAGCAGATTATTGCTTCAACAGAACCTGGGACAACATGGTAACAACTCCAGCTCCCTCAAAGATGGATCAATTTGCAAAACTCATGAAATAATATCTATTTCATCAATAAGAACATAATAATCTTTTTTTTAAAAAAGAAAACACACAATAATTCTCAAACTGTCATCACCTGGTTCAGGGCCTAAATTTTTATTATTCCTCACTTTCTGAGTCTACCTTTGATATGTGACTTAACATCTTCATTGTGAAACACATAAGCGGGAAAAAACTAGCTCGTGGAAAATCTCCTCATACCTCACAAGTAAGATGGGTGACCATGCACATATCTATTTAACTGGAAGCCTCCTGGTCTAACACTTGCTATCTTGGTGTAATTATTAACAGGGCCTTCTTATTCAGCTGCATCTCAGTTTGGACAATAAATTGTATGTTCACCCTAAAAATTGGCCTCATTTGTTTAGGATTTTGCCATGTTTCTACATTCTTTTCTGGATTTCCCTGATGATTTTGATGAAGCTAACTTGGTTTCTACCTCAACAGAGTGTTTCCTTAGGACACTGCAGGATAAAGCTGCTCCAAAGAATCTAGGGTTTGGAAAAATGTTATCTGAAGCACACAAGTCCAGGGCAGGCTGGTGTTACCTAGAAACCTACGGCAGGACTGTAGGTCTCAGCTGGGAGGCCCATCTGCAAACACAGGCCTCCTGTGAAACAGAACTCTTCAACCTTCTCTCCTAATAACCCTCAGAGTGGAGAGGTATGGACATAGGCCGGCCAGGGTGCCATGTAGCCCTCTGCTTCCACATACCATCCTAGGAATTTTACCTTAAAATTGCTGTGGATGTTTTACTCTAATCAGAAATGTACTGGAATTTCTCTCAAGGAAATTTTTTTTTATTTTAATTTCTCTTCCAACTCTTATAATACAACAGGTGCTTGAGGAAAATGAGCCATGTTTACTTTAAAGTGTAACCCAAGAACCCCCTGATGAAAGGTGTGGTAGACAGAAGGGCTGTTCAGAGCAGGAGCACCTAGTTTATCGGCTAATGGGACAAAGTCAACATTTACTGTATGATCTTGCAAGGGAGAAAAAAAAAAAAAAAGCTCAACATTCAGAAGTTATATTAGGGACCATAAAATAAAGTCTAGCTGGTTGGTTTTTACCAATTTGTTGATTTCTGGTTTAGAACTTTATCACAATTTTTCTTCTCAGCTACTTAAATGATTAGTGACTAGGCTAACTCTCTGGGGTAACAGCTGACAGCTTTTATTCCCTATAAATCAGTTACAGAATAAATGAATGTATTCCTTCAGTACTCACCATAACATTGTCCTTCACGTTTCTGACTTTGGCACCAAGCTCCTTCTGTTTGTCTAACATCAGAGTGTTCTGAGTGTTCCCGGACTGCGCCTGTGGTGGGAAGTGGATGGTTAGCAGCCATCGCTTTCTCTGATGCATTTACTCACTGGTTGCACTCCAAAGTCAAGCCCATACCTTGCTCTCCACCTACCTCCCAGACCTGCCAAAACTTACTACGGGTTTCCCACATGTGTGTCAACAAGAAATAGCTCAGTTCCTGAGGCCCTGGAAAATTCTGGCAAACTGTTAGCAGAGTTGCAGAAAGTAGCCATTCATGCCTAAAATAAATAGCAATTCTAGAAGTTTCCATTAATTCATGTAGCTGGAAGGTACCCTAGAAGTATTGTTTTCAGGGTTTCTCAAATTCTGAACATAAGATTATTCATATAAACCCTGTAATTGTTTATCATAAAGCCTGCCTTGTGATTCAAACTGTGGTCCCTAGACCAGAAGCATCTTACCACCTTGGGAGCTTGTTGGAAATGCAGAATCTCAGGTCCTAATCTGATTGCCAAATTAGAACCCTATCTTAACACCATCCCGGTGATTCAGAGGTATACTGAAATTGAAAAGCACTGCTATTATTAAGGGCTTCAGTGAAAATCTGCTATCACAAAGTCAATAATGAACATAAGCCCAGATTTGCTCAGGAGCATTCAGTCCTATCCAAAAGCAAGGACATCATATCTCTTTGTTCATCACATTAGGTGATTTATTCATTCAGCACACACTTACTAGGTACTAAGTAAATATCAGGCTAGTTCTAGGCCAAAGTGTTATAATGGTAAACAGGATGGTCCCGTTTTTCCTGGAGATTAGATTCTAGAAAGTTGTTACTAGTGACCATTACAAAAGTGACGGTTCTTACAGTGCCTTCATAGTACAAGTTCTATGTGGGTTTTTTTATGCATTCAAGTTTATCACTTATTTTAATAACTAGATTTTACCTCATATTAGAAAGCCTCTCTCCAATGAAAAATTATAAAGGAGCTCACCCATATTTTTCCCAAGCACTTGCATGATTTCATTTTTGTAACTTTTATTTTTTAATTTTATAGTTCTCATTTTAAAATATTTTACCTTATTTAACTGATAAATAAAACCACAAAAATTACATATACTAATGTGGAGTTTCAATATATGCATACATTGTACAATGTTTAAATCAGGATAAACATATCTATTTCCTCAATCATGTACTATTTCTTCACTGTGAAAACATTCAATATCTCTTCTTCTAGCTTTGAGTGTGTGTGTGTGTGTGTGTGTGTGTGTGTGTGTGTGTGTGTGTGGTATTGGGGATAGAACCTAGAGACCTTCTACCTCTGGGCTATACCCCCAGACCTATTTTATACTTTATTTGGAAACAGGGTCTCACTAAGTTGCTGAGGCTGGCTTCGAACCTGTGTTCCTCCTGTCTCAGCCTCCCAAGTACTGGGATTACAAGCGTGTGCCACCACGCCTGGCTGTTCTTCTAGCTTTTTGAGATATACAGTACATAAGTGATATCTATAGTTACCCTACTATGTGATACCACAGCTTCTACTTTTTGCATTTAGATCTCTGAAATATTTGAAGCTTATTCTTATGTTTAATGAGAATTACAGGTCCAATTTTTAACTTTTCCAATTGGTTAGATATTTGTTTTCACTACATTTAGTGAAAAGTTCATATTTTCCCCAGTGCTTTGAGCTGCCACCTTTATCATATATATATACATATATATATGTTTATTTCTAGTTTTTTCTTTTCCTTCTCATTGGTATATTCATAAACCTGAACCTTTGACCCATTTTTAATTATAGGAGACTTATAGTATATCTAGTAGGGCTAGTCTCATTCAATTGTTCTACTTTTTTAGGGGTTTCCTTGCTAGTCTTGAATGTTTATTTTTCATATGAATTTCTGAATGATTCTTTACAGCTCCAGAAAACAACCTTTTGCTATTTTTATTGAGATCACATTAAAATTATGTGTTATCAGCGGATATGGTGGCACACACTTGTAATCCCAGCATTTGGGAGGCTGAGACAGGAGGATCCAGGTTCATGGTCAGCCTCAGCTACCTAATGAGGCACTCCACAACTTAGTGAGACCCAGTTTCAAAATAAAGACTAAAAAATAGGGCTGGGGGTATAGCTTGGAGGTAGAATGCCCCTGAGTTCAATCCCCAGTACCGAAAAAAAAAATTATGTGTTATCTCAGAGAGAGCTCTTTTTTATGTTGTTTTTAATTAACTATGCTTCTAACAGTTTTCTCTAATCTAATTGCATTGGTAATACCACTATGATGTTAAATAGCAGTGAAAACAGTGGGCATTTTGCATATGTTTCTGATTTACTCGAATTTCTAAATAAAATACTATCTTTACAACAGAAAGATATATATTTTGGTACATTAATGAAATATGCATCAATTCCTATCTTATGGGCTACTTTTTATCAGAAATAGGCACTGGATTTTGTCAGACCTTCCCAGTATTGATGAAGAGATCCAAATGCTTTTTCTCCTTATATGTTATGATAGTAGACTACATTAATGGATTTCCCAGCTGGGAAACCCTTGTAACCTGTAGTACATCCTACTTGGTCATGGTGCATTATTTCCTTTTTTTTTTTTTTTTTTTGCAGTACTGGGGATTGAACTCAGGAGCATTCTACCTCTGAGCTATACCCCCAGCCCTATTTTTTATTCTTTATTTTGAAACTGAGTCTCACTAAGTTGCGGAGTGCCTCACTAGGTAGCTGAGGCTGGCTGCAAACCCGGATCCTCCGGTCTCAGCCTCCCGAATGCTGGGATTACAAGCGTATGCCACCACACTCGGCTGCATTATTTCCTTAATGTAGCATTTCATCCTGATCCCTGATATTTCATTTAGGATTTTTATGCTGATAATAATAAGTAAACTTGGCCTGTAACTTTGCTTTTTGTCTATCTTCTTTGCTTTTTTCCTATCTTTAGCAGGCTTAGGGATTCTCTCTTCATAGAAAGCTTTTCTTCATTTCATATACTCTGGAATAGAAGTTTGAAGCATCTGAACTGTATCAATTGTAAAGTGTGTGTTAGAAATACATGGAAATGACTGGTATCCTCAGTTAGTTCCAGGTGTCACACATCACCAAGTGAGAAAGGGACTTTGGGGGTCATTCAGAACGAGCAGCTTAGTGTGTAACACCGTTAGGCTTTCTGCCTGTGAGGGAGATTGCTGCTGTTGTTTACTTCTAAGCTAGCTGGACGTGGACATCATGTCCTGAAGGCTCTGTAAGAGCTGGGACACTACACTAGATAGAGGGACAGGCCACTGGAGGGTCCTGATTTCCAAACTATCAAAGGTTACTTTAGTGACCAGAGGCATACGCTATAGCAGTGTAAGAATGCAGCTGCCTTCACAGCCACTATCTTCCTTCCTGCTGCCTAACTTTTCTACTGAGTACTAGAAAATCTGGTGACTGGCAGAGGTCTAAGAAAAATCCTACTTCCCCCTCAAGCACCAGTCCATGCATGCTGCTAACATTCTTTGATATGCCCTTGCTCCATCCTCTCCTCCTCCCTTCCAAGCTCTGTATCCTGGAGCAAAGAACTTGATCTCTGAACCTCAGTTTTCTCATCTATAAAATGGGGGGTGAGAGCATTTACCTCCAATGATAGTTTTGAAAGACTTTATTTAAATAAAATAAAGTTTATAAGGTGCTTATCACAGGGTCTGAAACATGATAAGCCCTCAGTATACAAGAATTCTATTATTGCTCAGGATCAAAAACATGGAAGAGGCAAGGGAAGCCCAGAATGCACTTCCTGCCTTCCCTCCGATTGGAAAGAAATTACCACCACCCTCTCTGGACTCTGTGGACCTAAATTTTGCCCATATACATAATTAGATTTCTTACTACATGCACACAAACACACATACACACACACACACACACACATAATAAAGGAAAAAAACAGTGTGATATAATAGGCCGCAGACAAACATTTATAGTTCACCAGAGAATTGTGTAATATTCTCTTAAATATATTTCCTTAAAACTCTTCCACTAAAATAAAAAACAATGGAAACTGATACTCCCACTTCAACATGTCCACAGAATTCTATGTTCTTTAAATGTTTTGAACTAAGCCAGAACTGTTCATGTTTCTACCTATTCAATTTGCTTATACCCATAATAGGGTTTCAATAATTATCCATTCATGGACACTATTATTTCATTTATATTTTCTTTATTCCTCTGGCCCCCAAACTGGATTATTTCGAAGCACATACCAGATATCACATCATTTCATGAGTACATACTGCACTATGAATAGAAAATATATTGATACAATGTAGTCACTTCAACAAGAAGAGGAAATAGCAAACAAATGTTTCTGTGCCTCCCAGTCAGTGGTAGCTGAAGGACTGAAAAGGAGGCACCTTGTGCCTCTTTGCTCTCTCTGACAACCCCAGACCCCAGGACCTTCCCTCACACCCTGAGAAAGCCTTGTGCCAAGATGTTCCATGACTCAGGTGTCCTCTGAGAGGCTCAGAATAAACCTTCCCCCAGATCATCTACCTTTCCAAGGCGGAGCTGGAAAGCAGGCAAGCTTGTAAGACCCAAAGAGCAGCCAGAGGGTGGGGCAGGGCAGTAAGCCCCTGCTCTGTCTGCAATGCCCACTCTGGGCTCAGGGGCCAAACGTGAACAGAGACATGCCTGGGTGCAAAGGCGAACCATGTGCTGGCCAGCTCTCAAGTCTATTAGACATACAGGAGAGGCCCTCTACATGCTGCTGTTAGGATGAAAACCTCACTAACATTTCCTGCTGAAAACCTCCCAGGTGCATGCCAGGGGAGGACAGATAGGTCTCTCTCAGAGGAGAAAGCACAACCTACTTCTCCTCTAACACTGATATATAGCTTGAATCTAGAGCAAATAATACGTTTCTTACCTTGCTTAGCACAGCAAGGTACTTTCAGTGTCACAGAGAAAGGAACTAAGTAGCCAGGGAAATAACAGATTTCCAAGGGCTGGGACAAATGCTCAGGAAGGCACAGAGAAAGACATTCACCACCACTATTCTCTCTCTTCTTCATGGTGACATGGTTCACTTTGTGAAACGCACACAGTGGGCATTCTACTCTATCCTCTGCCCCCCCTCCCACCCCGTACTGGAATGATCTTGGCCAGAACAGCACATACCACAGTGGTTTCACAACTGCCCACTACTGGGTCGCCTCACCACCTTACCACTCAAGAAAGGAATAATAAATGCCATGGCAGTTTCTAAAAACGATTGAACCCTGATTGCCATGAAAGTTTGCATTAGGATTAGGAAAAAACCGTGATCAAAACTCTTGGTACCAGTATAATTCTGACTCATTCACTATTTGGAATATTTAATAGGTAGCTTAATCTTGTTCAAAACAAAACCCTTACTTTTCCCATCAATCTCTTCTCCTTCAAAATGTGTTGTGACCTGTAAAAGCCCTGCTCCTGCCCCATTCCCTGTCTTCCCAGCTCAGTAAACCTACTGCCATTCTCCAAGTGACTCGGGTCACAACCGTAGAGGTGCCCTCAATTTTTCACTCTTTCTCATGCTCACATCTGATCCTTCGATCTAAGTACCAGACCCAAACAGCATGTGAATCTCTCCACTTTCACTGATTGAGTATAAGTTTCCACAGTTGTTCCCTTGGACTGCAGCAGAAATTCTCTGTTTACTTTTTCCATTTCTGTGTCCACACCTCAGAGAAGTTTCCTATCCTGACCTACAGAAACAACCCCAGTCCATTAACACAGCAAGTTATCTTCACCATACTCAACACTTCCAGAAGAAGCTGGTCTTTGTGTAGTCTCTCTCCTCACTGGAACTTAGATAAAGACATTTCAGATAAGAATCCATTAGATTAGAATCTTTTTTTTTTTTTGTACTTAGGGATTAAACCCAGAGGCATTCTATTTCTTAGCTATACACCTCAGCCTTATTTTTTTAATTCTTTATTTTGACACAGTCTCACTAAGTTGAGGAGGGCCTCACTAAGTAGCTGAGACTGGCTGCGAACTTGCCATCCAACTGTCTCAGCTTTCCAAGTACTGGAATTACAAGTGTGTGCCACCAAGCCTGGCTAGCGTCTTTTTTTAAGGATGGTTCCATAAAATCTATAAATGTGACATTCCCTTCTTCTTGGGGCTACAAAATCATAAGGATATTCACCACTGCCTTGATCTGTGCCACTGCCTCAGTAATATCTGTGAAATGAATTAATTAATTTTTATTATAATTGTTGGTATTCAGTTAGAAATAAAGTACCTGATTAAATCTCTGGGCATTTTCCAAAATCTTTCTCTCCTCCTTCAGACAGTTATAGATGATCATAGACATCTGTATTGGGTCCTCTTGAAAATTATCCTAGGTGGTTAGAATAAAAATAAACTTCAGAACATTTAAGCCATTGCGTATTGTACATAGATATAAACTAGATATAAACTTGTTTATATTCCTTGAGAAATGTCATTTCACACCCATTAAACTCTGCATAAGCTGTTTTTGTAGAAATCAAAATATTCCTTTCACAAATTAAAACAAACATTGCTTTAACTTACCAAATATCTGCAGGTACCTAAAGTACTTCCGGATTGAAAATCACAGTATTTTCACACATAGTTCATTTTTAACTTATTTTTCCCGGTGCTGGCCACCGAACCCAGGGTGAATACTAGCATCCACTCTACCACTGAGTCACACTCTAAGTCCTTCATATAATGTTTTCATTAATATCCTTCTATATTTCTTGAGGCCAGTTATCATTTATTAGGATTCTAAGACAATGAAAATGATAAAAGAAATCTCCATGATATTCCTCAATTAATGTGTCTGTTGGCCTATGCTTTGAATTAAACCAAAGACATTCACCTTAGCGTTTCTGTCTCTGTCAAAGCTGGTTTGCAAAAATACTGGCAATCATGAGCCGGGCGTGTTGGCGCACGCTTGTAATCCCAGCATTCGGGAGGCTGAGACCAGAGGATCCGGGTTCGAGGCTAGTCTCAGCTACCTAGTGAGGCACTCCACAACTTAGTGAGACTTGGTTTCAAAATAAAGAATAAAAAATAGGGCTGGGGGTGTAGCTCAGAGGTAGAATGCCCCTGAGTTCAATCCCCAGTGCCAAAAAAAAAAAAAAATACTGGCAATCATGATTCTTTATAACAGGTACTTTCAAGCAAAGTTCAAATGAGAGCACATTTCTGTAAAGTTAATCTGATTTCCCCTATTCACTGGTATTATAAAATCACAGGTACATCCACAAAGAATAAAGACAACTTCCAATTACCTAAGGCAAAAAGTTTAGTTATGTTGTATGAAATAAGAAAATGCCAGCTTTTGCTTCCATTAAAACAGAAAAGCTCCACTAATATAGAATAAATATGGTAGCCAGGCAAAGAGCATGCTGGGAATATGTCTGAAGATCTAAAACTTTGCAGAACATTCTCTCATGTCCTGATGATCCTTTGGCTTTCTCTTCCAGGAGAGGGCATCTCAACCAGAAAGAAGGCAAGCGGGATCTAGTCCAAGTCACTAACTTACTACGGTCCCTCAGAGAAGTCACACCTTTCCAGACTTATTCCACCTCTGTACACCAAGCATTTAGACCTAACCAATCACTAAAGTTCTTTGGAGCTTACTGCTCACTACTTTAAAAATATAGCCTCTTTTCTTTGGTTTAAGTATGGACACTATTTAATGACACAAAGTTACAGCACCACATTTCTCCCAGAATTACTAAAACCTAACAGGTGGTACACTTAAACCTGAAAGTTACTTACTGCTTATAAAATGAATTGGTATTTTATTTATGCTATACATGTCAGCCACGTAAAGGGAGCTTACTTACATATCTGTGACTTCTCTAAATACCAATTGAGTACATGCTTGGTAGTATTTGCTGAATGAACAAAACTG